>PVIR01004942.1:22005-75408 GCA_004026965.1 Petromus typicus
AAAAAAAAAAAAGAAAAAACAAAAAAACAAAAACAAAAACAAAAAACAATGAAAACACTGAAGTCTTTAAAGGACTGGAGATGTAGCTCAGTGTGAGGGCCTTGGAATTGATTCTCAGTACCACACGCAAAAAAAAACCAAAAAAAAAACAAACGATCACCACCACCCACCACCACTTTTGTTACCCTAAGTGTTTTAGCATCTAGGTAGCTCTGCTTGGATAAACTATAAAGAATAAATATTATAATAATTAAAATGTATTGTATATTAATTATATTATATTAATTATATCAGAGGGTACTAGGAGATGAGCCCAGGACCTCTGCAGTGAACTACAACCCTACTCTTTTTTTTTTTTTTTTTTTTTTTTGAGATGAGTTCTTGCTAAGTCCTTAAATTGCTGAGGCTGAGTTCCAGCTTGCAATCCTCCCGCCTCCAGCTCCCAGAATACTAAGATTACTAGTGTGCAGCGCCAGGTCCAATTTATACACTACCTTCCATGAGTATCACCTATAAGGACTTTGATGGTCTCCAGAGAATTTTTTCTACACAGCTACTGCTCCTCTAAATGTAAAAGCCAGACCTCTTGTGCTGTATTTCTGTGGCTAAGTAGAACTGTGTGTGCATAAAATAAACAGGTTGCCAGACAGAAGCCAACTTACAAAGGTCCTAGTAATATTGCTGCTTTAGGTCCCACTGAACTCACTCAAGTACCGTGTTAATTAATGGATTTCAAGAGATGGGAACAGAATAACAGGGCTGGTCATCCCTAAAGGCAATATACTTTCAAGCATTGTGTCAATGGATTTAACAAGTATGTTCAAATATATTCTGTTCACCTGCCCATATAGAGACCTAACCAAAGCCTAGGAAAACTTATGACCACTACAGTACTCCCTCTGTAAATTCAGAAAAGGTGCTACTGAGGGAGTGTGAACTCCCACCCATATATATTTGTAGGTCCTTCTCTGGTATAGAGATATTTAATGTTATCTCCAGGGTCTGTAAACCCCTTGTTATAGGCCTTGTGTGGGCAAAGTGCTTTTACACTCAAATATTTATTCAAAAATAAAAATGAAATATATCACCCATCTAATTGGCATCCTGAATTATATTATTAAACCAATGCAGGGTATAGATGATGGCAGGTCCAAAGGAGAATTACAGTCACCCCCATGTTCTCCCCAGCTGAGAAGGGCCACAAAGGACCTAACTGATTATCAAGTAAGAAATGACGTTTTCAAGTTCCCATCTGGAGGCATGTTTGTTTCTTGCTGTGTAAGTTTGCTCCCGAGTTCTTCAATGGCCTGTTTTGAAAGGGTGCCACTGAAACAAATGCTTCTGTATTAAGGACTTAAAAAAATCATTGAAAACAATGTAGGGATATAAATGTCTGTGCCCACAGCCACGATAAAAAATGCAAAGTCTGGGCCACCTTGCCTTTAATTTTCTAACTGCTGTTTTGTAAGGCTGTGTCATGCTTCTCAGTTCAAACACGCTTTGGCTCTTTATTATTCATGGACTTTTTTCTCAGTCAGTGGTGTTGAATAATAAAACAGCCCAGGATCAAATGGGCCAATTCTCCACGCCTGACACCAACTGCTACTGTTCGCTGGGCTCTGCCAAGCGTTGCCTCTGATAATGAGTGGGATTTGGTTAAACAGTAAATTAATGAATAATGAAATATCCAGGTTGATCAGTTAGAGAGCACGCTTGCTTTGCCCTGGGCTAAACGCTTGGGGCAGAAATTACTCTCAAATGGCACTTGCCTGGCTGCTGGTCTGGATAACTATTTTACAGCCTATTGCTTGACAGAATGCTGGGGAGGGGGGAGTCAGTGGGGAAGAAGAAAGGAAGGACAGAGTTATTAACAGCAAAAGAAGAGAGAGAGGGAAAAATCACCTAGTTATCACCTTGTAGGTTTCCAAACTGTGTGTGCAAGAACAAAGTCACAAATATGATCTGCAGAAGTCAGAGTTCCAAAATTCCCAGCACATGTTTAACATCAAGGAGAAATGATGAGTGAAAACAGTCTTCTGTGTGTGCCTGTGCACATATGTGATTAACTCTGGAAGCATTCAACTGCAACTCATGTTTCTATGTACACATTAGGGGATGACCTACAGGGAAGACATCCAGTATCGAGGTGCAGAAATTCTCTCTCCTGATCTTGAGCTTTCATGCTTGGGTTATTAGACACACCCTCCTCTACAAATTTTAGAGCACTACAAATAAGATGGCTTTTTCCAAATAACCTCTGTTAAGAAAACAGATATCGCTGTAACTCTAAAAGAGATGTAAGTATAGAGAGATATGGGCGTATAGATATTTTGCCACTTTTCAACCTTAATTTCTCCCAGAACTTTCAATTGTTACATAGTCTGATGCATACATAGACAGCGGTTTTACTTGTACAAGATCAGATAAGTGTCCTTTAAAAGAAACATGCTTTGGATCATCAAAAACCCACTGTAGAGTGCCATGAGGACAACATGTTCTGAGAAAATGTATTATTTCAATCTTGACATTTGTTTTGGACATAAATTTCTCTAATTGGTTATCTCTGGAATATCTTATTCTTTCAGATCTTTGACCCTTTCAATTGAGCTCAAGATCAGTCAACTTCGAAGTTTTACAGGCTGAAGGGCAAAAACACTTCTCAATAAATTGGTTGGCGGACATCTCTGTTTACTTCACTTGGTTGGGTTTGGCTTGATTTTATATGAAAAGAAAGAAAGAGTCTTCATAAAATTGGCAGGCGAGTGGGAATATACTCAGGAACCTTATTCTTCACAACTTGAAGAAAACACAGAACAAGACTGGAGAAAGATGGATGGTATCTTCTTTCCTGGAATAAAGGTGACAAATGAATGTGATTTTAAATGCCTTCAGACTTAATAAGATGAGAAAGAAAGCAGCAGCATGAATTACCTATGGTTTATGGGTACATACTCCTCCACTACGCTCCTTAGTGCTTGTGAAGTGGCAAAGCTCAGTAACTGCTCTCCCCCTAATTTCTTCCTGCAAAGCAGAATCATCAACAAAGATTTAACCTCTCTGAGCTGGCACACAACCCCCCTTCCCAGAAAAAAAAAGAAAAAACATAAAATGCTCTAATTGTCTTTATTACTTTCAGACACTAGTCACCAAACACAGATGTTCACCACTGAGAATTAAGGGAAGGATGAAAGGTCACAGGGACCCAGATCAGTTTGGTCCTTCTTTGGATTATCTGGCCCCATGATTCTGACTGGCCTTTACCACTGCAGAGGAAAATGAGTATTTAGATTGAACATAAAAGTGAATAAATCACTTACTGGATCCATTTTGATGGTAAAGCTCATGCCTATGGCCCCTGTCCTACAATCCTCAAAGCAGCCAAAGAGAGATTAGTGTGAATCAACCTACAAAAACAAATAAGCCTTCCCTCAAATCTTGATAGTTTCCAACTTTCTTTGGAATACCTAATCGAAGAGTTCTACTTTAATGCCAAGAGCTTTGAAGGCTAAGCAATATAAATAAATAAATAAATAGCGAACTTTTTCTTCCTTGACACATGGGACTTTCCCAGCGAAGACAATCCTCACTGGTAAGCACTGCTTTATTGTGGTTGTTTTTTTTTGTTTGTTTGTTTGTTTGTTTAGTCTGCATCTTGGAGTAGTTCCATATCATGATATGAAAATGCTAGAGAAGTGAACAACCCTAAAACTACAGTCTCCCAAAGATACTCTCTCACTCAGTCCCTTGACAAAGTCATTTATCAGGGACGGTGTATTTACACAAAATTCATCTAGGTCTAAAATTGATGCTTTGATCTTAAAGTTAGCCCTGGCACGGGGTTGGGGGTTGCTTTTTTGACAGGGGAGAGCCAGTGGAGCACTAAAGATTGGTTTGGTTTTATGCTGATTTTCTTTATACTGGTTTGGATTTTCCCAGACACTTTGTACAGCCTCTACTTGTCCTTTTTCATGACTGCGTAGAAACTACCTAAAATGTTTGTCTCTAGAAACTGGGTTTATTGGTCTCATTCTGAGCACATGAGCAGCCAACGACTCTTCCTTGCAATCACACCTTGCCTGACCTCTGTGAGGGGGTGGATGTCAGTTTCTAGATCTTGGGACCTTAGGGTTCACATGTTGAGTGTCAGGGTTCGTTGCCTTGGCTGGATCAGCCATGCCAGTCCCCGTGACTGACCAGCAAATTCAGAAAGTCTGCAATCGAAGTACATGAGTATGACTTACATTCCACTGAGTTGCAGTTTGTCATAGAAGCTCCTCTCCCCGAGTCACTGTACCCTACTGCTCATGTCCCAGTTTCTTCTCAGCCGCCATATGATAAATATCGGTATAACGTTGGGTATTTGGTTGTTAAAGAGACAGGCTCTGACATCCAGCCACCACGGACAAATATTCTACGCATATACGCCTTAGCCTTGCCCTCCTCCCAGTTAAGCAAATGGCTGGGTGAACACGCACAAGCTAATGACATCTGACAGCCACATCCTTGAAACATTTGCTAATATCTTCGGGAACATGCACGTCTGGGACTTTAACTGGTCGAGCTGTACATGACAGCCAGAGCTCCCTTCCACGCAGTCTGGCAAGTAAGGCTTTGACAGATCTATTGGCCATTCCGGGCATGTTAAAACAGTTAAAGAGCATTTCTTATGCAGAAGCTCTCTGCAATGAATGTGAGCTCTACTTGGGCCTGGACAGCTCTCGCTTGAATCGTCTCCAGAGAGTGGTAGCCCTTCCAGAAAAAAAGCTAAAAGAAGTGTGGGCAGAAACCCATAGGTTTTGAACAAGTGGGAGAAAAATCACTGCCTGACCTTGCTAGCTTGTGACCAGCGTGAAACGAGCTGAATTTGCGTGAAACTGCTCCCACAATTTAAGCATACAGTCTTAGGAAACAGGAAAAAAACAAAAAATAAAAACCGAAAAGGGCTGCGACGGCAGAGTCTTGCAAACGCCGAGCCAGTAACCCAGGCGCCGGAGGATGAAATGAAGGCTGAGGCTGCGCCGGGGGCGCCGCGCAGCGCGTGCGTGAGTGCGTGTGTGCGCGTGCGTGCGTGCGTGGGCGTCCGCGCGTGCGTGCTCGCTGACACCCTGCCCAGCAGCCGCAGAGCCTGCCTAGATTTGGACCGTGGGAGCCGCCTTTGTAGGCTAGCGCACACAGGACGCTGGACCCGGGCTCTGCCCACAGGATGTGTCCCCGCGCTCTCAGCTAGTCTCAGATTGCCTTGGTGGCCGCGTCCTGGAAACCTGGGAAAAAGCCACAGGGCTTGCGCCAAACTGTGACCTTGGGGAGGGGACTGGAGGAACCTAAACTAGGAGACTGGATGGGGATGCATTTGACTGAGTCAGTCTTGAGGAAACCCATGGTGTTATTTATGAGGCTTGATTGTAAAGCAGTGGCTGCCAGAGAAGTGAAAAAGGAGTTCACCTCCAGCTATGAGAAGAGCTGCAGTGGCAAGAACGCTGTTTATGACGGTATAAATCAACTCGGAGCTTGTGATGGGGAATCAGGAGAGTGTGAGTTTGGGATAGAAAAAAGCAAACAAAGTCAAGAAGAAAGAATGAGTTTTCACCCTCCCTTTTCCTATCCCACTCCTTGCCTTTCACCAAATCTCAAAGTAGGAGAGAAAGAGTGAAAACACTTCTTAGTGGATAAGTCTGCCAGGTTTCCCCAAGTTGACTGGAGGATCATTAGAAGGCCAGGGAATACATCTAAATAAACAATTTCGTAGATTTATGGAAAAGACTTCAATTTTATAGGACTGTAGTTACAGAGACAACACTGATTCATCTCTGTATAGATTAATGGGAAGCTGAAGTTAGGGGATTTGTGAGGTGCACATTTGATTTCTGAGGCTTTCCTGTGACACAACTCCCAGAAAGTTGGGTCGTGGAAGGCAGTTTGTGCCAGGAACCTTAGGTGTCCCCATGAAGGGGCACTTCCCCACAGGGCCAGCACCTCTCTTGGTGGCTCCTTCTTCCAATGCTTGAGTCCCAAGCGAGGGCCCCACGGATCTCTTATTTGCAAATGAAGAAAAAGAGTATGGCCTCATTTAAAAAAAAAAGTGTTGTGTCTTTTTTTCTAACACTACTTTTAATCAAACCCTTAAACAGTTAATACTGGCTTATGTGTGGGATTCAGGGGCACTATCAAACCACCTTCTAGGCAGGCAATCTGCTGGCAGCAGGGTACCACCATTCAGTCCTTCAGGGTTAGCTAGGGTCTCCACTGGTCAGGAGCCTAGTCACTCTACCTATGACTGCCTTTTCTCCTGCCACTGCCTCTCAAAGCCAGGACAAGCAACAAGTCAGGGACTTTTGTTAAGCAAGGATGTCTAGCCCTTTTTTCTTTCCTTTCCCATTCTCCTTCCAGGTCTTTCCTCCAGTGCTTTTTCTACGATTTAGATCCATCAGGACCTCAGGCTTTTACTAGTTTTATGTGGTAAAGGTAATGGTTTACCTTCTCCTTGCCAGACAATGGGGGAGTCTATCAGTGGGATGTTGATTATTTGTCTCTTTCTCCAGGAATAATGCTAATGTTGTGCAGGAAAACTTGTTATGGATATAGAAATCACCCCTAACTACCTGTGTACAGTCCCTGTGGTAAGCAAACCCACACTCTGCAAAGCAAATGAAAAGGAAACTCAGTGTAAACACAACTGAGCCAGAAACTAAGGCATATACAAAATATATTTTCTCTCTGCTAATATGCTTACCCTGATAATCACACTTCCTTTTCTTCCTTACTACTTTCTATTTCCTTTATTCTTTCTGTTTTATTTTTTCTTTGATATCATTCCTTATAATTCTAGCAGTGATACTCTGCCTTTTTTAATTAATAAGATGAGAAGGGGGAATCTCATATAAAAGATATTTCATTGTCCCTTCTTTCTTTTCTCATATGTCCAATTGGAAAAGACTGGCTTGAAAACCAAAAAATGTGTAGAGGAAACATAATGCTAATTAACTGAGTGCCAGCTATATTCTAAGCACTTTTAAAGAATTTGAGTATTTTCTATTGTACTGAAGTATATATACATACTGCTGTCTCTGCTTTTTATAAACAAACTTGACAGTGTTGATGAAGGAAAAGATCATAAGAAGATGGCCATTTTTGCCAGAAATGGACCATGGGGGCAAAGAGAGGCAGTGACTTATGCAAATCCCATGACATCTTGGGTGACTTGGTCTTTCTGGTCTTAGAAAAGGTTCCCTATTCTTGGGCTGAAATACAGATTGAGTTATGTAGTTCCTGCAGTGCATCAGAGACAAGGTGAAGACCCTTAACCCACATAAGAGAAGCTACAGTCTCTAAGCAGACTTTCAGCTTAAGGCTAGAGATAGACACATGCAACTTAAGACACATGCAACTTATTTTCTTCCTGGTCAAAGCAGTTTCTCCAAAATTTAATTATGAAATGTCTTGTTCTACTGAAGAAGTCAGAATTGAATTCAGTTCTGAAAAGGTCTAGTTAACACATTCAGATTCCTGATAGTGAGGTGCAGGATCACCACCATCCCTGCAGACTTCTCTCCCACACTATCCCCTGAGAACCTCTTGCATTAGTCACCTTCCCAGCGCTACAGGGCAAGGCCAATCATCTTTGACTTGGACTCAAAATCCTTTCTTTACCTGGGAAGTAAATTAGACTTCTCATCTTTCAAAGGGAAAAATAACCCCCAAAATATGAACTTTCATTATAAACCTGAGAATGAGAGAAGTTTTGGAATTGGAAAAAGGAAAAAAAAAAAAAACACTTAATGAAAATAAGTGCTTCGTTTTTTCTGATAGAATGTATTTCTGCTGCAACAAAAAAACACAATATGTGCTTCTGTGAGGGGAGTAGAGAAAACAAGCTTCTTGCCATATGACTTTTCTGTCTATAGAGTTCAACTATATACATATTTAAGAAACTGAAGATGAAAACACCACAAAAACACAACAATCTTTTTATTTATGTAAATCAGATCAACACTGGACAATAAACCAATTTCTACCCAATACCATAACAGCTTGTCTATAAAGAACAGAAAAATTTGGATAAGATTCTACCTAGGGTCAAGCGGTTTTATTTTTAACCACCCATTCACAGAGGTATAGATTCACAGATAAATAATCCCAAACTACTTGCTCGCCATATTTACACATTCCCATTAAATTAAGCATAAATAAATATATACAAACTTAACATGGATAGCCTCCAGAGCTCCTCTCATGAAGAGTCAATAGACTGGTACTTTTGGATCGTGTGGCAAAATCAATGCTCGTGAGTTAGAGACCAAACCAAAAGAGGAGTGGATTTTGGAACTTTGACAAAGGTGTTCATTCCATTTTTTTAAGAAAAACTAATTTTAATATTTCTCCTTTTATGCCAATAATTCAATATAGATTAGCAATGAGGGGAAACACTTTTGGGCTGTTGAGGCAACATTAGATGGTTTAACGTTATCATTTCCTTTCTGCATAATACATGGCAAGTACAGGATATCAGGTGTGATGACCAATTCTTTATGAACATTCTAGCTAGGAACACGTTGTACTGGAGGAACACTGTGTACATAAATTCAGAGTTTCAGGTTTTTCATTGAACCAAAGTTTTCATAGGATATGAAATAATTTCTTGAAAAAGAGTGGTTTCCTTGGCCAAAGAAAACAAAAGTCAAGTTCCTGTAAGCTTCTTCAGTTCTTTAGGTGGGGGGAGAGAAAGCTAAGGATGTGCAGGTAGGAAGGAACGAAAGAAAAGGCAAAATAATTCAGAGGAGGAGAGGAGAGAAAACTACTTCCCGCTTAAGGGAGAAGTGAAAGATCCCTTCCGGACAGAACGCTCACCTAGGACAGCCCTGTGCTCTGCCCTCCTTCCGTGCTGCAGGACGGCGCAGCCAGAGGCCTGGAGATGTTTGGGACCTCTAGGGGAACGTGCCGGTGGCAAACCTGAGGGCAGCGCTGCCGCATTCCAACCCGCGCCTTCCGTCCTGAGGTCTTACCTTGGTTTGGGACAGAGCTTTTAGGAAGGCAGCGGGCGGGGCTAAAGTCTCCAGGGCAGGGAAGGAGCCGCAGCTCACCTGTTTGGTCTGAAAACAGCTCAAAAGGGTTTCGCCTTAAACATTTTCCTTGACTTAAAAGGCAACTCCTGAGTTAATCCTACTGTTTATTGATTTATTAGCTCAAGGAAACCAAATCTTTTAATAACTCAATTATCAGATAAACGTAGCGGCCCTAGCTGATGATAAAACGAAAGGGCGGGATCCTACTTGAAAGCAGAAAGGAGGGAAGGAGGGGGCAGAGGGCCACTGCACGCGGCGGCCTGGGGGGCAGAGGCGACCCCTGGCTGTCTAGATCTCAGTGGGGGAGGAGGGCGAAGGCCAGAGGGGCCTGCGAGGCCCAGCGAGACCCGCTCCTCCCGTCTTCTCGTAAGGAGCGAGCATGGAAGACTTCCGTCCTGCCTGAGAGGGAAGAGAAAGTTTCTGACGCCTTGGACATTTCTAGGCCACTCTTCCTCTGGGAACAGGCGCCCGAGTGGCGCGGGTAGCGAAAGGCTGGCGCGGCCCTGGAGCCCTCCCGCCGACAGCCCGCGGGGCGCCGCCCCTTTACCTACGCGAGCGCGGGGCTTTCTCTGTGGCCTTAGCCCTTAGGGTGAGACCGAGAGCGCACAGGGCCGGTGAGGCCGGCGGGCCCTGCAGTGGCTGATTTCTAAGTCCTCGACACGACTGGGCGCAAGGGACCCACCGCTCCCGGGACCTGCACAGTGCGAGCAAGGCGCGTCCATCGCGTCTCTCGCAGGTCACACGCGTGGGGCGCGTTGCCCTGCAAGGAAAGGAGACGATGGTGTTCAGTGTGGTCTCTCCCGGCCCTGTACAATACGAACACACCTAACGCAAGCGTCCAGCCCTCGGACACAGGTGCGGGCTTCTCAACTGGGGCGAGAGAAGTGGCTGCACTTTCCAGGTTCCTGGTCTTTGCACCCCTCCGCACAAGTGCAGGGCCGCGTCTGCTCACCCCCAGGCTTGAGGAGGAGCTAGAGGTAAAGGAGGAACGCAGTCTAGGTGGGGGGTCCTAGTCACCCGAAACCAGCTCACTAACTGCCCCCAGCAACCCCCCCCCATCATCGCTCTCCACACATTCCTTAAACCCACCCTTCCCCTTCACTCTCAGAGGGGGAGTGTGTGCAAATAAGAAGGCCCCGGGTGATGTCAATGGGTTTCTGGCGATTAATCCTGCAGAACTTCTGGGTCGTCATCCAGGGATGTTGCAATGGTCCCGCATTCTTTGTTTAAAAGAGGTGCTTGTATCTACACTAAATTTAGAGACCTGTCTCACCCATCCCTACCCCAGGGGATTTCTCACTGCTCCAGGGAACCTCTAACAATGGAATCCAGATTTTATTTCATGATAACACTAAGAAAGGATCTAGGCTGCCAGTGTGGGAAATATTAGATGCATGAAACTTTATCCACTGGGAATAGTCCCAGTGGCAAAATTCAAAGCTGAACTACATTGCCTTTCCCTACGCAGTATTTTATCATTATACTCCAAAACAAGTGCACCTCTGGGTGGGGAAAGCACTTCACTCAGGAAGCATCATGTAAGAAAGCAATTGTGGCAGAAACGCGAGAGTTGGCGTCACTCTTTCCCCACCTCACTGGAAAAGCTGCTGTTTCCCTCTCATGAAAGCAACAACCACCAAAGAGCCAGGGGAAATTAAGTCTATTTTAAGTGAGGGAGATACTGTTGTGATATAGGATTCCAAGAACCCCTACTCCTTTCCCCTGAAATCCACTCCTCGTGGCCCTACCCCGCTGGAATTCCAGCGCTGAGGATGTCAGCAAGTAGACTCCAAGCTGTCTCCATCCTACTGGCCACTCTCTTTACTATTCTCTTTGAGCTTCTTTAAAGAAGTGCGCCTGCAGGATCCTGACAAGCAAAGCTTTGATTTAAAAAGGATCGGGATTTTTTTTTTTTTTCTCAGTACCTTATAGATTGTGTAGAAAGCCCAAGTCCTCTTTGAAGAAGCTCATAAACCATGCGGGCAGAGCTTTGGAAAACAGAAGAGAATGAAATGGTACATACCCCTCGGAAGGGATTACATACTAATCAACGTATTCATACTGTTTAGGTTTGTTTGTTTACTAGAGTTCTTAAAATTGGTAGATGACACAAACATAACAAATGCAAGATTCTCTGTACGCAGATGCTGGCAAGGCTGGGAACTAGTAATATTTCTGAAAGGAATGAATGATGAGTCTGAGTCAGCTTATTGGTCCGGATTTTCCGCGGCCGCGAGCCTCTGCGGGCCACGGGCCCCCCACACTGCAGCCCCTCCCTACTTCGAAAACCTCAGGGAACACGGTGAGTTGGGAACACTGGCGGGCCGGGAAACCACACAAAAGGGCCAATCGGACACATGTGCATCCCGGAGGTTCAGGAAGGAAGGCAACGTAGAGAAGGGGGGCTGGGAGAAGAAGGGTCAGGTGGAATGGAGGGCGGGGACTGCCAAAGAGTTTCCTAAAAAAATATTTAAAATTAAAAAGTTCGTGTGTCTCAGTCAACGAGCTCTCAAAGCACTGACACCAACGTTTCTCCGATTTTCTTCCAATAAGTTAGTGTTTTCTCATGTTTAGTCTTATGTTTGTTTTCCAAAGGGGGAAATCACTGTTTTATTATCAATATTACTAAGCTTGAAAGAATCGAACTGGAAAATCCGGGCGGTTTGTCTCCGAGTGTATCTTGAAATAGACACTGAGAACCGACATTGTTGCTCCGCTGTTTGCCTCAGGATTTTTTTTTTTTAAGTTATTTAGCTTTCATTTTAAAAATTTTGATTGTAAGTGTATGCTACCTAATATAATTCTTCCAAAGCCAATCCAATATTTTAAAGCTAAAATTAATTTTTCTGTTTTCCTTTTGCATTTAAAACATTTTCCTTCTTTTTAAAACTTTTTTTTTTTTTTTTTCATTTCCTGTGTTTCTCCTCCTTGTCGCCAGTTTTACTACCTGGGCCTTCCCCAGACGTGTGCCTGTTAGTGGCGGTGTTGTTCAAGAACATCTTGTCCATGCCTTTGAGTGCCTCCGTGAGATAGTTCTGCAGGGCCGTGAGCGCCGCGCAAATGGCCGGGGCGCCGAAGCCGTGGGTGATGAGGCTGAAGTGCGTGAGACAGCTCTGGATCCCGGGCTCCAGGATGGGACTGGGCCGGCTGTTCCCGATGGGTGTCCGGTCCTGAGCCAGCAGATCCGTAAATTCTTTACAAAGTTGCCTGTAACCGGGTGGAGGAGGAACAGAAAATCACACTGAGTGTCGTTGTCATTGGCATTAGAAGGGAACCGCTCAAACAAGCCCAGAGGCAGCGGGTTGCAGGGGAGGGAGGCTAATGTGGGCGATTCCGCTCCGTTTCCTTTCTTAGCTCCTGTCTTCCTGGAGCAGCTGGGACGGGAAGGAAGGGGAGGGGGCAGTAGAAGGTGCCCTTTCCTACCCTACGCCTAGCCTTTTCTTTCTTTTACTTTTTTGTTTTGTTTTGTTTTGTTTTGTTTTTTCCTTCTTTCAGTCCCTCCATTCCAGGATCATGTAGGTTCACTTTGGGAAATTCACTAGGTTTTAGCTTTTGATTTTGAATATTCTCTCATTGTAAGCGGTTACCTGGCATTCCTTGTAGTCCTTTTCCCCTCCTCTCTCTTGCCTGTTCCACCTCTTACAGATCAGACACAAAAAGCCCTGAAAGATTTAGGCCGTCTGCCACAAGCCTGTCTCTGGCACTGAAACAGATGCTGGAACCTTGCATGGCCCAGGGCGAGGAACTGTTTATTCTAGGAGAGAATGCTGATTCCATTCAAAGCAAAAACCTGTTTACCTGCGGTATGGGGGAAAGAGAGAGATTTTCTTCTTTCTTTAAAAAAATGTTCTACTTTCTAATTCTGCAAATGTGAGCTACTAAAAATCTTTGTACAACAAGATTCTCATCAATATAAAAGGATTCCCACATAGTTTGAGTAAAGTCTAAAGGTAAAGTGTTAAGGCACTAGAGAGGTCAGATTTTTATTTGCTGAGAGTTTTTATTTCCTCAAAGCATCTACAATTTAGAGAAACCCAGCCTTAGCAATCTTGCATGCCTCACCCTGCATTGAGCTTATCTGACAAATTTTTAACATACGAAGTGGATGGCAGAGCTTTAGCCCTGAAAGTTGGCCAACTGAGACACAACACCCCAAATATCAGACTGGCAGACTTATGTCGGCCTGCCTTCACCTGGCCTGTGGGGCTGAGCATTCCCAGAGCAGCCAACCTGCAGCAGCCTACATCTGCACCAACTTTCATGAGGCAGCCTTAAGAGACATGGCAACACTTGGCATAGCCAACAGATAAACAGGGCAGGTTTCTGTTTGAAGGACTCTGGGGTGCCCTTTCCACAGGTAGAGCCATTTGGGTCAGTGTTAGTGACTAAACCAACAGGGGAATGCCTCCTCCTCCTCTACCCACCTGCAGCTGAGCAGAGCTGCCAATCATAAGACTGGGGGGGGGAAGAGAACATTAACAGGTGCCCTCTCTCTGCTCTCTCATGCCTCCCTTCAAAATGCTTCCTTATAACCAGGAAGAAGCACGTGACTGTTGGGGGGGACAGTTCTTTGGCAGGAGATGCCTCCGAATCACATGTGGGGGTGTCAGATATGCACTCCCAGGTCTTTGGCTCCCACCCATTCCATTTCAGAGGATTTGGGGAGAGGGCTGTGCATAAGTGAATTAAGAAAGCTCCTTAGATGATTCTGATACTGCAAGTTGCAAAGTGCTGGATTAAGAAAATCAAGACTGCTCCACCAGGGCAGTCAGGAGCATCCCTTAGGGAACTATAAAGGTGGTTTCAGAATCCTATTATCTGACTTTAGTTTTATTTTTATTTCTCCCTGAGATACCCTTCCTTAATCATAAAGCACAACAGGTCTCTCACCTCCACACACCAAGGCAGGAGGCTGAAAAGAAAGCTACTGATGAAGATCTATTTTGTAACTGGACATCAGAGGAAAGCCTTCCTAAAAGAGGGTGGATGCCAGGCTCTGACCATTGGGAGACATGGTTAAAGTCTTCCCTCAAGTTTGTACTCATTACCAAAGTGCCAAAAAGGAAATTCTGTAGTGAGGAGAACAAATGCTTAGAGTCAAACATTTTAAATCTTCAAAGCCCAAACCAGGGTCTGTAAGCAATTAAAGTTCTGGGACATTAATATTTTTTGACCCTGCGGAAAGGGGCAATCAAATTCCAATCACGTCTCAAAAACATCTGGACAAATTTGAGCAAATGATTTTTCAGCCTTCCATATATTTCTTTAAATTACGCTGTCAACCGTACAAACCGCGTCCTGGAGCACTAAATAAATGAGCGCTGCTGTTTAGGCCTTGCCTTCGAGAGAAACGTGCGGGTGCTCGCAGCGCCGCCCACTGCAGGCCTGAGCTGGCCATAAAACACCAACAATATGACACCGAAGCCAAAGACAGGAGTAAATCAAATAAATAGAAAACCCACTGTAAAAGTTCAAATGAGCTCTAGACCTAAATTTAGCCAGAGATTTACTATTTTCCCCTCTGGAGTTGCAGTAAATTCTACAAGTCTGTGGAAGATGACAAACAGCAACGTTGGAGACGGAGTAATTAGAGCCATGGGTGGAGATGAGTACACGTAGATGACATATAGACACCTTGGGCAAGCACACATGGCTATATGGAAGTGGCAGGGAGACAGATGTGAATCCTGGGCAGTAATAGACACCTCCCAGGCCTGGAAAAGGTCTGCCTGACATCCCTGGGGGTTGAGAAAAAGACCCTCAAAAAGCTCACATTCAGATTAATAAAGCCAGAGCAGAAAGGGGGAAGAGGCCTGAGACAAGCCCATATCCATCAACTCTCCGCTCCCGGAGGAAGCTAGGATGGCGGATGGCTTCCCAGTCACTCAGGGGGTCACTGGCTGTAATGCTACTGCAAATCCCCAAAGGATTAGGGATATGGCTTGTCTCTTGTTCCCCACACCTTCGTGCAAACAGTTTGCCCAGCAGCATGGAGTCTGGGATAGGGGCCCAGGGCCTGAGATACTCACTTAGTTGCCAGCAACATATTCTTTCGGGAGTGCAGGTCACTGGGATCTGTGTGCTGCCGGTTCAAATACTCAGAGACAGCTTTAGCCGGAAACTCTGTTTCACAAATGTACCCAAAATCCCGAGCTAGGTGGACAGCTTCTCCTGAAAAAGAAAGTAGCAGAGAATTAACACTCAGTCCCTAAACAGCACAGGGAAGGAGTCATAGCCTGAGCAACTCTATCAGTATTTCTAGCTGAACTAGGTGTTGGGGTCAAGGGCAAACATGAGACAGACACTCTGAGGGAAGAAGATCGTGAATCTGTAATTAAAGTTGTGGGATAAACTTTACTTTTGCTGCTCTTTCCAGCCTCTCCTTGAGCCAGGTTCTACCCAGCTATCTTCTGCATAGCTGTGGGCGCTCCTACAATGGGAAAAGTGTGGCAATAGATTTCAGAGTCCACTTACAACTGAACTGAGACATTTGGCTAAATATGCAAGCCAGATCCCTCCTCTGTTTAAAGCAATGGTTCATCTTGTTTTAAATAAAATCTAAAAACTGCCATCACCTCTCTATAATTTTATTAGGAAAAAATGTCTCCTACAAACAAATCCATATGTACATATGTCTACAAATATTTTAAAATATGTAAAGTGTGTACAGAAAGAGCATTTCTATTTAGCAATGAGAATTTTTCCTTGTCACTTTTCCTGTTAGTCCGCTCTCAGGTTGTTCATTCAAAGGTTTCTGTCATCATCCTCCTACTTAAAGACTTTCTATTGCACAAAGGTGCAATTTCAGAAAAAGGGGCAGCCAAGGTATCCCAGAGCTTATGAGAATCCCTTTCAAATACAGCATTATTACCCTGTGGGTACAGCCATAAGGGTTTCAGGAAAGATCACAAACATGAAAAAGAGATATGTTGAATTATCCTGTAGATACATTATTTTTAAGGAGCATGACTTACTTTTAATTATCATTATCATAATGACAATAGAAGACTTTGGGCATGGGATTTATAAAGATTCATAAAACAAATCAAATGTTTTTCACTAGGGTTTCCAGTTTCCTTCCTTCACCAGAATTTGTCTTGGGCTAAGATTACCTCGAATGTTTTTCAAAATGAAAATTGTGATATTAACAATTTTATGTAGGGCAAAACATGAAACCCCCAAGCTCAAAATCAACTACTAATCACTGTGGTCTGGAAATTTGGTGGCTGCTGCCTATGGAGGGTAACTTTGGGGCCAATAACTTTGCCTTAAAGATAGCAAAGTACAAGCAAAGTCTATAACTGTGAAGACATTATGGTTGCTGGTTAAATATTCTAAAACATCCTCCTCCAAAGCCCAGTTCCTCACAGGAGTGTCATAATACCATATCTGTAAAGTAAATAAATAAATACATTAAATTAAAATTAAAGAAAAGGAAGAAGAACAAGAAGAAGAAAAAGAAAAGGAATAATAAGAAGAGAACAAGACTGAAAGTAGACTCTGAAGAAAATTCTGCATCTTCAGTTAGGATCATCTGGCTGAATTTTGTTTCCCACTGCACAAACTTAAATAGATATTCTCTGCCCAAGTATATAGATGATCTTATTTGTGATATGGCATGAATATTATTTCTGACTCCAAACGGATAAGCAAATTAGAAGGTGCTTGTTACAACTGTGGCCATTATATTTACAAGGGCTGACCCTACATTGAAGACCATGCTTGACTCCCTACCCTGTTTTCTGACCACTCCTTCCCAATTTTTTCTTATGCATTTGTGCATTACTGGCTTTACTAAGTGACCAGTGTTTCAGGAGATCCCAGGTAATAAGAAGAAATGGGGCCCCAGGAGTGACAAGCATTTGAAAATGACCCTCACAGGTCCTTAGGGCAATATTTTCTAACGGCAGCCATTCAGAGGTGAAACCTGAGAAGGAGGAGAGGTATGTGGGCTGCTTACTCCTTTTGCAAAAGTTCATCTAGTGGATATTTCAGATGCTCTGTGACAACAGAGGTAATCTTTGCCCTGTCTTGGAGACTCCACCACACCATCCTTCAGAATATGGGGACCTTCACTGTGTGTCCCTTGGCCTCTCTGCAGCTACGGGCTCCCTCTAAGTAAAAGGAACTTGGAATTTCTCTCAAGCAGCCGCTTGACATCAGCTCATAAGGGCACAGCAATCACAATGATTTCCAGTTAATCATGAAATATAGAAAATGTCAGCCTCCAGCCGACAGTTAAGTCAGCCATGAGTCTTGCTTACCTTCCACCAGGGAGGTGAGTAGCGTGACATTCGCTGCTTTGCGCCTGCCCGCGGGTAAATTCAAACCGATTTTTTCTAGCCTTTCTCGCAAAGATCTCCCCCCATTTTTCGATTTGGCTCTGAAATTGCAAGAATTAACATTCTGATTAACCTCAGAGTGTTTCTGAAACAAAGTTTAGACTTAGCAATCTAAAGCCCAGTGGAGCTTGAAGAGGTTTTAACTTGAGGTTAGCACTTTTCCCCCCTTCGTTTTGGTTATTTGCTGATAGTTTGCTGAGGTTTGCTTAATTTCTGCAATACAGCACATAAAAAAATTGCACTCTTTTCTTTCTTTTTTTTTTATCTTGTTAGAAAAAAATGATACCAGATGGGAATAATTTCGATGTAGGTTGTGGGTCTAGAGAAGGTAAAAAATCACACAAGCACATGCGTGTGCTTGCAAGTGTGTGTGTGTACACACATGTACATGCACTTCTATGTTGATTGCTGGTCAAGGAGCCAGTGAAGAGAGCAGAACCTGTTCACAAACAACTTTGTTGAAAAGGAAGAATCTCCTTCAGTTCAGAAAGGAAGAGGCACTTTGGGAATCAGGTGGGATTCTCTAAGAACAGGTTGAGCATTGGTGTACCCTGATGCAGGTGTTTCAGGAGGAGGGAAGACTGAAACGTTTAACTAATCATCCTTACAGTAACAGTGAAACTAACAAGTTTGTGAGTGCCACTGTATGAAAAGCACTGTGTATTGTTTTTCTCATTTAATCATATAGCAAGTTTTATACATACATCTCAGGGAGTGACTGAGAACTTCACTCTCAAGGGCAAATGCCTCACTTAAAAACTGAGACAAAGTAGAGAGAGCAGATGATTTCAAATAAGAAGATTTGTAGGTCACACTCATGTCCTTAATTCCTCCAAAGGCTCTCCTTGCATGTGCTAAAGACTAGGCAAAAAATAAGGAAATGACCAGGACCACTTTTGCTGCACATGTAACAAAGCCACTTTTAGGAAAGAAGGGCCTTTCACCTCCTAAAATGGGTTAATTCGAAGAATTTTGCCTTCAAGTTACTTTCATATCATGGACGGAGCTAAAGGAATTCAGGAGTTGGCAGGGACTTTTGGGGAGAATTTAAATCTTAAAAGCCACCTCTTCTTCCATTTCCATGACAAAAGGTTAACCTGTGGGTCAGAATATTGGGGAGCACCTTGTTGGCTCTAAATAATAATTATATTTCTAGACTGGTGCAATTGTTATTAAGGGTGGCATAACTGAACGGTTTTGTGACTCTAGAAGCTTTCCATTGTGGAGCCCAGTGCAGCTCTGCATTGCAAGACCAACTCCTATCACCAATTGTGTTTCAAAATATCTAATAAACTACAGAAACATCAATGACTATATGGAAGGTATAAAAGGAGCTGTTATATGGAACTTATTGTAGAAGACCGAGTGTATGTAGGTCCTGGGTTGCACCTTTAGAAGTCCCAAGGTATAGAAGGGAGACAGGCCCCAGGGAGGACAGCAAATTTCAAGGTCACCTGCGCATCACAGGCACAGCAGCGGTCCGAGGGCAACAGGGTCTGCGCACTACTAAGCAGATGGCGGGCGGAGCTACCCAACCCCCAGCTCGCAGAGCTGCCAGTTGCTAGGCAACTGCGTGGAACTTTGCAACAGTTCTTGGTCTAACTTTCTCCACCCCATACTGCAATATAAAGTGGTTTGAGAATCTTTACCTTCTGAGGACGCCGCCAAGGAGAGATGCATTGAGGCATTCCGGGGGCGAAAGCCGTCTCTGCACTTCTCCCACAGTTACTTTATACTTTGAAGTTGAACTGAGCAGAGACAAACGGCCCGGGACCGAACAGAATACCTCACCGGTGTTGACCGACATACCTCCCAAGAAGCCATCTTTATTCATCATTAGAGAAGTCACAGATTTGGGAGGAACCGGAACTAGAGGGAGGGAGACAGAAAAAAATGCCATAAAGGTGACCGGGTTTCAATCCTGGTGACCAGCTAAGAGAATGTGTCATTGCGTGGCCAAAGCACAGAGACCAAGTGGAAAACTGGGGGAGGAAGTGTTTGTTCCAGTGGGGCTGCGGTGCATTCAGAGCTCTGCGAACAAACAGAAAAGCCATCCCCCCTCTGGAAACTTACTCCAGGCATGTTACTGGACACATGAGTGTCTCTGGCCCGTACCCCAATTGCCCTACAACTCAGAAAAGTACTCCACCCAGGGCTAGGGTTGTGCTATAGAGCTGAGCAAACTCTGTCCTCTCACATGCTAGTGTGTGATCTTAGACACTTCACTGAACTCTGAATCTGTGTCTTTGTCTGTCACCTGAGGATAAAGATTACTGTCAAGGTGTATCATGTACAGGTATAAATTCTCAATGTTGAGTGTGATAATAACATATACCTAAAATGTACCATAAACTCGATAAATAAAAAAAAAAAACAATGCCTGTCTCATTTTGTGCTGGAGTTGGAGGGTGATTATTACCATTTGCTTATGAGAGTGGCAATATTATCAATGATCATTGAGAAAACCCCTTCCTGCTCTCCGATTGGACCCAAATCCATGATCACGAAGAGGACCAGGGGTTAGACCTCAGCAGAGGCCACGTTACAGACAAGTAACACCACTGACCTGAGCAGTTGGGCCCAAAGAAGCTGCTTATCTCTTTAAAGCGCGCTGAATTCTGTCCTGCATAACAGCAAGAACAGAACTCAATTTAGAAATGAACTCAAATGCTCATCTCCAGTGAAAACAATTCTGCAGTGACATGAATTTTGTTTACAAATTAAAGCACCGGCTGGCAATTGTTAGGAGCGCATATGATTTACAACAGGTGCCCTGATCAATCAACCAATCACTCTAATTCACGTGAGCAGCAGTCTTGCCTTGCCCCAGTTGTTTCATTTCGGCAAGTAATTGATAACAAACCGCACTCAAGGTATGTTTTATGCAGAAGTTAATAAGAGCTGACAGCTGGTTGCCACCGCTACCCTGGTACATCCAGCCTCTCCAGCCTGTATTTCTGTTTAATTGTATTTCAGTGTCATCTGCACGTCAGGAAAAGGGAAGGCTGCCAGGGGAGCAGTGAATAAGCAGCCTCCTCCTCCACTGGCCATCTTGCTCTTAGATTTCTCAACTGCTCTATCCCCTTTCTTTTGGTAGGCTCAGAAGCCACTGAACAGAGAACTTCTGACTTCCCCTTACTCTTACCAACCTAGGACTGCTCCCCCAAACAAACTTCTTCCCTTGGGATTTGAAGACCCCCTATCTTCATACTACAAATTTACTACTGCAGGAATATTTCTGAATCATGTATCTAATATGGAAAAAGAAATTCCCACCAATGTGTTTTGAAGAAAAACTGTCTTACCTTTTGACCCTGATACCCAAAGGATACCCTCTTCCATCAGGGATCTAGAATTCTACGTTGAACAAGATGTACAACCTCCCCCAGGTGGAATAGACTAGCCAATGCAGGATCTCTGTAATGGTTTGTTCTCTCTTTTCCAAGTACCAATACTTATGCTTCTGTGATTGTTCAGAGCCATTTAAAACCAAGTAAATCTGAAGTTTTTATCTAACATGAATTACATTTGGCTCCCTACAAATGCCTTGTGGAGAAGATCTTTCCTGGGGGCTAAATGTGGGACACTAATTCATTATTTTTTTGCTACTTCTTGGTAGGTGTATCAGAATTCTGCATGCCCAAGACTTTGCTGCAAATGGATGCATCATGCTAGGAGCTAGCAGGATAGATCTTCTGGGCTGATCCAAAAGTGGGGAGATGGGGACAGAGAGGGATTATGTGATTTCCTTTCAGATTCTCTTTAGTGAAATTGCTTCCCGAATGAGATTGAGCAATGAAAACTTGAAATTATTAATTAGGATTGATTCAAGTCTGTAAAATCACTTGAACAGGTGAATGGAGGGGAACCACCCTATCATTTAATTTGTATACACAATATCACATCCTTTTAATCTATAATTTTTCACAGTATCTCCTATCCCATATGTCAATTTCATATTCAAAGCCTCTAAGCAAATATCTTACAATCATGAGACTGGCCTTAGGTATACTTAGGAAAAATTTCCCCCCAAAATATAGATGGCCTTTTAAAATATTAATATGATGAGAACTATAGACATAAATTATAGAAATATCTAATTTTAATCTCAACAATGTTTTTATCTTTGAATATCACTTAAAAATTTTAGAAACAGCAGAATCTCCACTAAGCTGAAAACACTAACTTTAGTTCCTGCATCCTAGACTGGATAACCAAATATGGGAATTTTACCTGTTTCTCAAGTCGCACATGTCAAATCTGTGGAAAACTGAAGCCTTTAGAGATATTCTATAACCTACCCTCTAATTCACCATTGTTAATTGCCTGATTTACCTGACAAGAGCTGTTTCCTTTGGGGAATGTATATTGCTCCAACCCCTGGGCAGTCCTCTCCCTATATACATTATCACCTAAATGCCCCAAACAAATCAGCTTCTTCAGTGCACCGTCTTGTGGGAGGTCCCCTCACAAACCACAGGCAATAGGAGCAAGTGTGATTAAGATTATATTGGTCCCCTAGATTAGACACTCTCATTTCTTGTCCCAACTCTCCTTTAGGTCCATAGCTCTGCGATTGTCTACTGTCTGTTTCACCCTCACACCTGGTTAGTTCTGCTAGTTAACCCTGTATTTTATTTTCTTTGTCTTTGCCTTTTTACTTTCTTCCAGCTTATCAATAAACCCAGAGAGCAACAGGGCCTGGCTGACTTGCTAGTAATTATGAGCACACTGTTCCTGCTCACGGAACCCAGAGATGACTGAGATAGGTTTAAAGCGACAGCAGGAAATGGTAAGGAAATGGAGCATAGCAAAAACCAGCATGAAGCTTTCTGTTTTATACATGTTTACAATTTTCTGTGCATGCATTAAAAGTGGATTCCCCCTCTTTGATTCTCAGTTGGATGGCAACTCTAACTTCTGAATGGAATACTTTCAAAACTCACTGCCTTCTCTTTTCCCCTGCATTAGGTTAGCAAGGTGATAAAAACAAATTCAGAAACAAATCAGCATTTCTTTACAGTGAGTAGAGTTTAAGAGAAAAAAATGATTAGAGAATATTATTCATTAGTAGACAATATAGACTTAAAATGTTAACATAATAGCTCTTAATCTCTACTTTTACACTTAAGGAACAGGATCTGCTGGTGAAAAGGATATAAATAAGCCTGTCTTGCACACTGACATGGGCAGGCTCTCTGACTATATAGTGGATTTTTTAGAAAGGGCTCTGCTTTAGATATGTGAACTTCAGAGGGCAGCAAGCACAAGGTGTAGCATGGACTTAGACCTGTAAAAGTGAAGTCATGCCTATCAGTGAAGAACTGTTTCCTTGTATTTATATCATTCCTTGTCTCTGGAGGGCTGATTTTATTCTGCACATATAGTAAATGTATATATGTGAGCAGTGAGATCGTGGAAAGAAAAATAAAATAATTCCCCAAAAGAAGGCAATTAAAAAAAAAAAAAAACAAACAAAAAATGTTCAGTGTTATCCTCTCAGGAAAGATCTGGAAACTAAGATTTGTTCATCACTTGGTGTGTGGGACCTCGGTGGATAACTTAACAATTCCCTGTCTCCACACAGTGCTTAACCTTTCCAGTTTTAGAACTCTGAGAACTCTGATAATTCCTTGGACAGGTGGAACGTATCTCAGGGTCTCTACCTGATAAATAGCTATTGAGATCCCAGTTAGCTCTGGAAATGTGAACGTCTTCCTTTAGAAAACCCAAACCTTAATAGGGCTCAGCCAGACACTTGGTATTTCTTACCTTCTACACAAGAAAGGAGAGTCTCACTCACATGAACCCATTGGAATTTAAATTTGGAAATATTTTTTATCTATGTTCTCCAAGAAAATCCACATCAACCAAAGTGTTTATGTGGGGAAGGGGGCCAGAACTAATGGCAAAAAAAGTGGGAGAGAAAGGAGGGTGAACTGAAACTGAGCAAACAGGATATTCCTAAGACCAATAAAAATGCCCCACAGTCACCAGCATTTGAACTCTGGACTCCAGCCATGCTAGCCTTTCCAAGAAATCCCTGCATATATTTTGTGTCTGAAGTGTCAAAGAGGCTGCATACTGGCCTCTGATTACATCAAAAACTTTTTATTAAACCCTAGGTAAGCCTCTTTTAGTTAGGCTATATAATGATGGTGATGATCATTTATATTAGCTGGACACCCCCTCCCAGATTTCTAATCTTAATGGAACCGAGAGTTAAGAATGATTTTTTAATGTCTTGTTGGATTTTTAGACTGTTAATGTACCGAATCCTTCTCATTATTACTTTATTGATTGCTCATTGACCAGCCCCCTTCAAATCGTATTAACCACCCTCTGCCGGTTTAGATTAGGAGGGTTTAAAAAGCACCTTTCATTACTACCCCCCCACCCACCCACACACACTCCTGCCATGGAGTTGAGACTCGGCGGCTTAATGGGAGCTCTAATGGGGCAGCTAAGAGAGAAGGGCCACGGTCCCTGCCGATTGCATTAATAGCTCAAAGGGGGCCAATACAGAAAATTAGCCGTAAACGAGCTCTGGAGATCTTCAAATGAAAGAGCCATTTATCACGCTGGCTACCTTCACTCCACTCGTTTGCTCTCTCTACTGGGAACAACTCATTTCCTCTTAACTAAATTACTTCAGAAATGTCAGCTAAGCCCAGATAGCAAACATAACATGAGAAGGAGCCTGTAATCTACGAGGTGATATCAACACGGGTGAAAAATTAGACTGGTTGAATTTTAGGAGGGGTCTTGCCATAATTACAGAAGGGGGGGGGAGAGAGAGAAATATATTCTTTACACCCAAGTCTTTAGACTTGATAAACACAGAAGGAAAGAGATTCAAACCTTGACCAATTGCTGGCTTTTTATTAATGAGGCAGACTTTGTTTTTAAAAATTTGTCTAAAAGCCTATTAGAAAAGGAATTAAGCAACTCAGTCCTCTGCCATCCATTAAAATTTGGAATATCCAGAAAATATTTTCACCTCTTTTACAATATTAATTTCATAGAGACATCCCTCATGAAGAAGTGGTTGGCAAAGATGGGAGACCAGGGAGCAAAGGAGAAGGAAGTGAACCCCTAGCTTTATTTTAAGTGGTTCATGGTGAGTTAGAAAGAATAAATCAATCACTTATTCACACTTTTGCCTGAGGCTCTTTAAAGATAAAAATATATTAGGATCTTTTCTTCATGTAATAAAGCAAATATCTCAAATATCAAATAATGGAATTGACCTAACATTCATATTCATATCATGTCCCTTGAATCAATTAAAGTGACAGGGGTGTAACTTAGATATTTTAAGCCATGTACCTTTCTGAAAAGAGTTTAAGGGCATGAACAGAACTTCATTATTTCAAAAAAAAATCTGCAACTTTAGTCATTATTCTGCATTTCTCATTCCCACAGCTAATCTTACACATAAATATTCACCTTTCTGCTGACAAACATTTGCAAGCCCTCCTATCAGCCTGCCTCACATCTAAGAATATTTTCAGCTCCATTTTGCTAGGCAAGCTAAGTTTCAAATATTTTTATTGGCCTGATTGTTAATAACATTTCTGATTGGTCATCTGTTGTGCATGTCCCACTGCCAGCCCCAAAACATGTTGCTAGGATACAAGCCCTGAGTTCAGTGCATTGAGCTTTCTATTGAAAGAGAGGGAACTAAAACAAAACAAAATGAAACAAAACCAAAAAAAGCCAATGAAGAAGCTCCTTCCTCACCCCAGCCCAATCAACCAGCAATTAACCAAGACAGAAGACCCAGGAGGAAAGGGTGAAAGTGAGCTGTCAGCAGTTCCAAGTTTCAGCACGTGGGTACTCTAGCAGACCCAGAAGTTGGCATTGCAAACCAAGAAGATACTATCTAAAGAAGAAAGGGAGAGATGTGCAGGACAATGTTGAAAATAAATACTTTTCTCTAAGCCTCAACATTTTTCACCGCTTTCATTCTAAAATGAAACTGCATCATCCTGGGTACTCCTCACCCTGCCCACTTCTCACAGCTGCTCCTCCTGCCTGTGCAGCAGAAGACAATTTCAAAAACCCCACCCTTTCTGAAATTCTGCCATGGATTATTTTTCAAAGCACCTTTTCTCTTTCTTTTAATTATATCTGTCACTGTCAAATGGCTGAAGCGAATCATAAATGACTGAAGGAGGGACTCTTAGCACCAGACATACGGAGAGGCTTCCTCTGACATCCAGAAGAAAGGGTTACAGTGGTTAAAGTTGTGTTTTCAAACACCAGATCCTGTGATAATTAAAGACTGCAGTGTTTACACATTCAGGCTCCTAAATTCATGGCATGTGAGTGACATTCAGGCCTTTCGGCAGCCACTCTAATGGCCGGGCATTCTCTCAGTGACTGTCAGAGAAGAGGGGGAAAAATTAAGCAGCTGCAATACGCCTGGAATGAGTTATTGTAATTACATTTAATTAGTTTAATTAGTTAATTATTTTGCTTACAGCTGTACAAGAGACTGCAAACATTTGTTAATATCACATGCCCTTTAACAGTATGGGGTGATTCCACAGTCATACTAAATCATGTGTGCGGGTGTAGGGAGACGCAGCTAAGTGCATAGGCGGTCTCAGCTTCTCAGGATGCATACGTCTAGCAACACATTTGGCTCAATTGCAGTTACAAAAAGATGCAACTCACAAACACAGAAAACTGGAGACAAAATCCCTCCTCCCAATCATACGAAAACAAGGAAAATCAAAGCTGTCTCAGTGATTATATATTTTAGCCCATTATCAATGAAATAATGATGACATATTTTTGAAACCACTGTTTCCCAGCCAATTCCAGTTCATTGAAGATGCATCTAGAATGGCTACCATATACCTTATAGGGCATGGCAATTGTTTCTGTCCTTTTATTTCTCTCATCTGGGGTTTGTTCTGCAGGTCTACCTGCAGGTCTCCCTGGTACCCCATTTCCTTGTTCCTGAAATACCCTTTACCCTAGTCTGACAGTCATTGCACTAGGGTTGTGAAGAGATACTTATAAAATCGAATTCCCCCAAAGTGAAAGCTCATCATAAAGACATTAAATAAGGAAACTTTGCTTACTTTTGGAAGGAAAAATCCATACCTTTTTTAATGACAGACTGGTCCAATAGATTCATGCCGCTGTTATTGGCATCTTCAACTGACTGTGAATATAAAAACATCACTATTCAAATTGACTGGATATTAAAGAATTGCACACATAAATCATGTCATCCTATAGTGGAGTTTCTGTTATTTCCATTTATATTAATTCACAAAGAGAGGTTTCATTATTATCATTATTACCTCCAAATCGACATAGAAATGAAATTCACCCAAATTAGAAAGTCTTCCAATGGAAGAAAAGAGAAAAGGAAACTATGAGAGACATCTGGGCTACAATATTGTTTTGTTATTACATAAACATCGACACGGCATAGACACATAAGCCTCTGTATTATTTGCTTTTATGAATTGTGAAAGTTGAGCAACAGCTGAAAGATTTTCACCAATATTAGTTAAGAACAATTTTTGTTTTCCATTCTATCCCGGTGCATCTTAACCCCAGAGCCATCTTACAAATACATAACAGTTTACATTATGGGATTTTAATTAAAGCCTGAGCAATTTGGAATGGAATGCAAAGAGCCACACACAGGCGCGTGCGCGAGGCTCTGGGGCCGCACACCCACTGCAGTCTGTGCACGTCCCTGGGAACTCGGGAAAGCCCACCATGGCCATCCGCGGAGGAGCTGCCCCCTCCCGGCTCCTCCTCCCGCCCTGCCGGTGCTCCTGCCGGGGAAGCACACCTGTGTGGAAGGCAGCGTTACGGACAGACCAGACACCGGCACAGACACAGGATCCGCGCCCTCCCAGTCTGCGCCCCGGGAGCCCCGGGGAGCCTGCGCCTTCTGTGCCACTTGTCATCTCTAGGAGGAAAGTTTGAACTCAGCATTGGCTGCACTTCTAAGGGCAAAGAGCGGTCGGGTTCTCCTACGTCCCGGTCCTTAACAGAGTGCCGGCTGTGCACCCCAGGGTGTCCCATCGCAGCAGCCCGCGCCCCTCCCTCCCCTTCTCCCCAGTGAAAAGAAACGGGGGTCTTTCGGAGTGCACCAGGGCATCCTCATCCTGTAGGGACCGAGGCGGGGGCCAGTCTGACTCCCTCTCCACGGAGATGCGGTAGAACGAGGAGCTCTTTCCCAGCCCCGCCAGCCCTCGAGCTGCATGCCCAGACGGGGTGTGTGTCCACCCCCCAAGTCGCCTGCCCCTGACTAGCGGTGCCTGGGCAGTGAGACGGAATACTCATCAAGGCAACGCGCTCGCTGGCTTCTTTCCGTTTTTAACAGTCACTCCTCTACTCTCAGAAAGGCAAGGACTGTTTCCGTGAGGCCGCACGCCGCGCCTATCGGAAGAAATAAAGCTATGAGTCCTGGGCGCCGCGCCGCGCGCCGAGTCCCCTTCGCCCGGCCTGGTCACCGTGCGCGGCGGCCCGGCCCACGAGGGACCGGCCCGGGCGGCAGCCGCACCTCGGCCGCACGTCGGTGCGTAAATATGTGTGCATGCCTCATCGGCGACGTGGGGTAGTTGTGGTAGTTAATGAGAAGGCTCTTGTCTGATTTTCTATCTAATTACGGCCGCCTGCTGGGTTTTTGTACAGGATATTCACGCAGCATGCTGGCGCTTAATCGGCACGGGGAGGATCGTAAAGATTTAATTAGGACTGCATGCGGAAGCGCAGAAAAACAACTCAGACTCGTAATTACTAGACTTCTTTAGTTAAAAGTGATACCAGGGGTTGTTTTAAAACACGAGGGTGTGTTTGAGTGTGTGTGTGTGTGTGTGTGTGTGTGTGTGTGTGTGTGTGTGTGTGTTTGAGATTGACTTCGCTTGTTTATAGGTTTTCGCTCATGGGTGGTAGAGATGAGATGGCAAATATGAGTGGAAGGAGAAGGCGACAGGCAAATAGGTCTGAGCTAGGTGTCCGTGCCCTTGCTTTCCTGCCTCATCGTAGCCCATTTTGCTTAGATTTTGAACAGTGCCCCTCACATCCCCACTCACACAATGGGTGAAATGTACCATACCAGGGACCCAAACAGTGATTTGCTAGTTTAATAGCCCCTGTGAGTAAATTGAAATAGAAATTGACAGGGTTTTATAGTTTCATTTAAAAAATATTAGAAGCATTTGGTTAATTAGCTCTCCTTTTTGTCTCTTGCGGGGTGGTGGCCTTGCCTGTGTGCCTCCGGGTTGCATGACATCCCCAACCCTTGACCCGCCAGCCTGGGCAGCACCCTCAGGGCTGACCGATCAGTGGGTAGGAGGATTTGGGACACACACCAGACCCTGGAGACTGAGCAAGTGCCTTCGTGGTCCAGGCCAGAGACTCCCAGACCCTCCAGTGACCACACAGGTGCAGCCAGCCCCTGGGAGCCCTTGCTGAGGACACTGTCGACCCCCCACCAGCTTGTGTAACTTTAGCCCCGCATACCAGATCCCTAACATGGAAATGAATCTTTTGCAAGGACTGAGCAGGGGAATCACTGTCTGGATTTGGATGTCTTATCCTGTGTACACATTCTCCTCTGTCTTTGTCACCTTCCCAGTGTCCTATCAACCTCACCCTGGCCTCAGGAAATCCGCCGTCAAGATACAGAAGGTCCCAGTGCTTTCCCCCCAAGGACAAGACAGGGTGTCCCCTTGCAGCCCTTTGCACTGAGGGTCTGCTTAGGTCCCACAAGCCTGCCCACCTCACCGTGAGGTGGGATAAAGCAGAGGAGGAACAAGGAAGGTAGGCAGTGGGTGGGCAGGAGACTGAGGGGGCCACGGCTGCTGCTTTTCTTTTCTCTGTCGCTCTCCCCACCTCTGTGACCTCCTCACGAGACGGCACCAACTCAGCCTCTGCTACCTTCTCACACCTTCTAAAGCCTCTCTGACACTTTGGTAACAGTAAAACTACCAAGGATACTGTCCTTTAGGGAAACAGCAACAACAACAACAACAACAACATTCTGCTCCCTCTTTGGGAGGAAGAGTTCCTGAACTCAATTGTTCGAGCCCCTCAGCCACACGCAAAAGAGGTGGGGACAAGGCTGGTGTTAGCCACAGGAGAAGTAACAGTGATGAGTTGATCTACTTTCATTATCCAGCACTTTGAACCATGCTCAGAAAGGTTAATTTAAAAACTTTTCCCCTGAGACACATATTAGCCCAATGCATTAAGAAAACTATTTAATATTCTCCTTTCTCATATGATATTTTGAAATGAGCACTCTATTCAAACAGGGACAGGCTCAGTTGAATCAACAAAACCATCACTTATGACTATGGGTAAATCCAGCCACAAATCAGATTATTCTGTTCTTTTAAAAATAATAAATAACCAAAGTCTTTTTAAAACAATCAATGGATCATAGACAACACACAGACTGCATTTGACTTTACCCCTACATTTAAAATGATTAAAACATTTTTTTCCCCAGCGAGGTAGAGAAGAATGATCTGTGCACTCTTTTTCTATTTCAGTTTTCTTTACTTCACAAGTATGTCTAAAATGATGCCTAATATATACAGGTATGCCAGTGAGATCAAAGTGTCAATTAAATACCCTGCAATCATATTTATCTTTTTTCTGCAAACTACTTAAATTAGAGGAGAAAAGGAGACCTGCTCACAATCACCAAGACAGTTTTTAGGAATCATTTCTTTGATGTTCCTTTGTTTAATTTAACCAACTATTCTGAACCAAATCAGGCTCCATTGTGTTGGTTGCAGATGGGACAGTGGGTGGTAGGGGAGTGTTTTGAGCCTTTTGTTTTAAGATATAAACACGTGATGCCTCTTCAGCTGGGCTGGTAGCAATGGGGAGAGTATTGAAGGGAGGAAGGGTAGACTAAAGAGGGCAGGTAGAACATATTACTCTATCATCTTTCAATAGACCAAAAAGTGAAAAGAATTCCACAATGGTATCTGTCCTCCTGGACTGACAAACTGGACTCTGGGCTTCCAGGTTTGTCCCCCACAAATACTCCATTGCCAGGTAGGGACTATTCTGAGAAGGGGCTTTGGATGTGTGAGACAGTTAGAACAAAACAAATAAACATAGCTCACGACTTCCTTCCAGTGTGCATAGTTGTGTTTAGTGAAATCTTGCTAATCTAGCAAGAACTGCTGGAGTACACTGAGGCCCTTGCGCCTCAGTGCCCGAGTCCTGATCTCCAGGCTTTCACTTGCCAGTTCTGTGGGAGGAGCCCCTGGGGGATGTGCGTGGTTGTACGTGTGTATGTGTGCACGTGCATGCGTGTGCGTGTGTGTGTGTGTGGGGGGGTTACCAAGTCTGTTCACACAAAGCAGTAGAGAATAGGATTCGCACAGCTGAGGCAGGCCAGAAATATTAGCCTCAATTCTAGTGACTGTAAAGTGTCAAAATATTCTTATTTTTCTCTTCATGATTTACTTTCTGATGCTTTTGGTTTTTACAATTGGATTATCAGAAATCACCTCTGCAGACCCATATATATTTATAGACAAACACAAGTACTGCCCAGCTGGCCTTGTTTTAAAAGACAAGAACAACTTCTCTCTAAGGAGAAGAGTGCCTTTGCCCAACCCTTCCCCTTCCAAGGCACTCCTCGGTTAGAGTTTCATTAGTGTACAGTTACCTGGACGTCTTCCATGCCGGGGTGGCCCAGGCCGTGCAAGGAGAGGCTGTCGCCCATGCCTGCGTCCAGGCCGTGGTGCGCTGAGTGGAGCAGCACGTCGGGGCGGCGGACGGAATGGTAGTCCCTCCTGGGGTCGAGGCCTGAGAGCTGAGGCAAGGCTGCCCGAGGCTGGGGCAACAGGGAGCCAGCTTCGGAGCCCACTTCTTGCCGCTGCCGTTGCCCCCAGGGGTGCTGCTGGGGTTGGTGCAGTGGATTCAGGGAGTAGGGGTCGTTGACATGTGAGTAGGGGTCTTGGCTCTGGTGGTAGGGGAGCGGCTGGTAGGGGGGCGGGAAGTAGGGCGGCTGGAAGTCTGATGACGGGGTGTGGGACAGCGGCGGGGCACTCGAGTAGGGTCCTTGGGACACCGAGCCCAGCTGGGAGAGCCTTGAGCTGTGACTCGGGACGCCATCATGCCGGTCCTGGGAGCAGAGAGAGGAAGAAAGAGGGGGAGAGAGAGAGACAGAGAGAGGAGAGAGGCAGAGGAAGAGAGAGAGGTATAGAAAGAGAAGAGAGGGAGAGGGAGAGAGAGAGAGAGAAAGAAAGAGAGAGAGAGAGAGAGAGAGAGAGACAAATGGAGAAGCCTGGCTTACTTATACCTTCCTGGGACAGGGCAAGAAGAGTCTAAAACTTAGACCCCCAGATTGACTCAGTGCCACATGATTTTGACAAATCCAAATGGGAGGCTTTGAGGAGGAAAAAAAAAAAAAAGGATCACCCATTTATCCCAGCCTTCTTTGGGGTGTACAAAGCAGGCACAGGGGCCAGGGGCAAAGGAAGTTCGTGTGTGGACCGAGCACCAAATGCCTTCGGGGTCTTACAGTGCTGTCTCTTCTGGGTGTTCAGGTCCTTTTCCTCTAACTCTTCCAAGGGTCCAAAGAACAACAAATAAAACTTCATAGCGTCTGCCCTGCTTCTTTCAAGAATCAACTTATGCTTTCACTAGAAATCAGCTGTCCGGATCAAGAGCCTCTTACCTAACTTGGTGATTTGAGGAGCTCGGAGGAGGCTTTCTGACATGACTTTCTCAGCTACCCATCTCCCCAGAAAGAATGAAACAACTTAAAACAGTGTTTGAAACGGATCTGACTTGAAATCCTATGCTAACCCCATGGTAAATTGAGTTGTGGTTTGTTGGAGTTATTTCTAAGCTTGCTTTTCTGTATCAAATGTTATTATACTTCAAGGTGTGAAAATGAAGGGCCTGAAGTTGGGAGGGGGAAAGACCCCCAGACAACTTATTGTTGGTCTTCCCTGGAGCGTGACCAAGTGAAAGGAGGGAAGGGGGAGGTGGTGCTGAGGGTGCTCTGAGTTTCTCCCTCTCCTCTGCGGAAGCACCACGGTGAAGTCTCCATGGCTCTTTTTGCCAAAATAGTCACCTAAATTTCCAAACTGTAATGACAAGTACAAAGTTTGTCGGTTCTGCCCGCCCCCCCTCCGCTGACTCAGGGAGCTCGGAAGGAGAACACACAATACAGAGAGAAGCAGCTGCAGCCTCGTCCAATTATGGTGCTAAATTACCAAGCCAAAGGCGCTCAGAAAAAGACAGAGGGACAGAGAGAGACGCACACTGAGAGATGCAGAGACAGAGAGACAGTGAGAAGAAAGGGCATGCACTTCTGGTACAATGCAAAGCCAGACTCACCATGGATGAATAGGTGTGGACTAACATCTGGAAAAAAAAGCCTGGTTACTGCTCAAAATCAGACAATAATTAAAAAAAAAAAGTCAAAGAGTCCAGCAGAGAAGAGAGCTGGACACGGGAGCCGAGCTTGTGGTGTTTCCAGGACAAGCCATCAAAAAAAAAAAAAAAAAATTACCCCCCTCCAACAAGATTGGCGGTGCCCGTCACACACACACAGATCTGTTCCTCTGTCTTTCCGTGTCTTTTTGGCCTCTTTTTCTTCTGCGGGTTCTCGGGGCTCCACACACAGTCCTCTTCCACCCGAAGCTGGGCTCAGACTGCTTGGGCGCCCCTTCCTCCCTCCGCTTGCCTACACCGCCTCGTAATAATTGATATTCATGACTATTAATATTACACGAGTACTTTAAAGGGAGAATGGAGGACAAATGGAGCGTGAAGCAGCGGCGAGCGCAGAGCTCCCCACTATTGTAAGTGACGTTCATTCAGTGGAGAATTACTAGATGTAATCAGACGAGGGGGCTGGCGGAGGCAGGCTGGGGAGAAAGTTTAGCTGGGAAGAGACAGAACTTCAATTAACTGAGCCGGGACGCGCGGAGAGCCGCGTCTGCTCCTCGGCCGGGGCAGTGGCCGTAGGAGCCGCGCCGGCCGCACAGGGCGGAGGCGCCCGGCGTCCGGGAGACCTTCCCACCGGGGAGAAGCGCTGCCCTGCACGTTTTGTGTGCAGATTGCAGGACAAAATAAAAAGGCTCGGCCTCGTCCTCTGGAGGGGAGAGGAGGGACCCGCTGGGGCCGGCTGCTCACAGTGACGTGTGCAGCCTTCTGCGGATCGCGGAAGGCTAAGCTCGCGTTTTAAAGGCGAAGGCCGGGACGGGGCTGCGGGCCTCGGCCTCGGCCTGGCTCCGGTCTCGGGCTGCGAGTTTTACGTCGGTTTGAGACACACGCCATCAGTTTCCAGTACACTCAACCTGGCCTTCCCTGCAAAGCCAGGGGCAACAAGAAAACCATTCTGGGTGTTTCAGGAACTCGTTTAACTGGCCCGACTGCCATTTCTGTTAAAGTTCAACCTCCGTCCACACTTAAATAGGCTCCTTCCACCAGCCTGCGCGTTCTCCGGGCTTTTGAGCGGAAAATCTGGGCGGCCAGCGAGACCTCCGCGCCCTCCCCGCCTCGGCCCTGCTCTCTCCTCTGCGCCTCTTTCCGCCCCTCTCTTCCCTCCTCTTCCTCGCCTCGCTCTCCCTCCTTCCTCGTCGGGCCGTTCAGTTCTCATAATGGGAGCTCGAGCGACCCCGGGTGCGGCCTCCCCGGCGGCCCGACTCCCGCTCCCTCCGCCCGCGACCGGGACCGAGGCCCGGGGTCGCGCTCCGACCTCCTCCGCCCCCGGCCCTCGCGGCCCGTCTCGGCCCCGAACCCGCCGTCGTTCCCCGGGCTCCCCGGTCGGGATCGGGCCACGTCCCCGTCCGCGCCCGGCTCGTCCGCGTGCGCCCGGCGCGCGGCCCCTCGCCTTCGGCCCTCCGCCGCCGTCTCCAGGCTCCCGCCTCTCCCGCCCTCGACGTCCCCGGAGCCTCGACCGCTCCTCCCGGCGCGGCCGCGCTGGCCCCGCGTCCCCGGCTGCGGCGGGTCTGGGCCGCCGGGCTCCGGGCGCGGGAGGCGGCGGCCGGGGCGGGCCGGGCGCGGGCGATCGCGTGGGAGCCGCGGAGCCGGCGGGTCCGGCTGCCCCGCGCTCGGTTCCCCGCAGCCGCCCGTCCACCTCTCCCTCGGCTTCCCGGTCTCCACCCGGACGCGTTTGTTACAGTCTCACAAACGGTACTGAAAATAAAAATGAGAAAGTCCCGGTCCGCTACGAACGAGGTTGGGGAACCCGGTTCTGCGGACTCGGGAGGAGCCTTGTCCAGAGAATCTGTTTCCCTGACGGTCCGTCTACGCGCGGTGGCTCCGCATCCCCTTCGTCGCCCAAACAGGGAGGAGAGGAAGAAAGACAGCAAAATAAAAGGAAAAAAAAAAAAAAAGTCTCTCCAATTTAAAGTGGCCAGATTTCCCCCTTCGCGTCCTTTTTCGGAACTGTGAAGTCTCTCCCAGCCAGCTTCCCTAAAAGTTACACAAGCTGAGAAATCCGACCAGGAGCCCAGAAGTAAATAGCTTAAAAATATACATCAGTCGGGGTGTCAAGAAGCTCAAATTCTCTATCTGCAAAACTCTAAAATGCGTCCGGGGCGCGGGCTCACCTCATAGATATCTTCGTACTTGACATTCTCCACGAGCTTCCAGAGCATGATGGCAGCCTGGTCTCTAGGAGGTGAGTGCATTCATGTGAGGAGCAGATGTCTGGCTTCTCAGGGCTCTGCTGTCTGTAATGATCCATCTATAATTGGAAATGGGGAATACACACCAAATCCGACGCTCCTCTCCCATCGCAACTTATATCTGTTGTCTCAAACAATAGGCTGGCGAAGTAAACCTCAGCAGAGAGAACAACATTATTGCACACACAGGAGTCGGATGCAACCCACAGACATACATATATATATTATAAAAAATCATAAACACGTATTTTCACGGAGATACCCACATTCGGTTACATAAGCACCTCTGGGTCACGCAGAGCCCGCAGACTCCAAACGTGCATTTACAAGAGAGAACTGTTGAGAGTGATTAGTATGAATACATACATTTAAAATCTCTGTACTGAAAATGATGAATCACTAGAGCCAGTAAGTAAAGTCTTTAACAATTCGTAACGAGGAGCTGGGACAGTCTTCTGATGTGAATGCAGCTTTTAAAGAGGAGATCATCACTGACGTTTTAAAACACAAATCTGCATTTCACATAGACTCTGGGAGAAAGTTATTTTGAAAACAGAATTCTATGATTTTTAAGGTCTAGCTTTCTTTGTTGATGGCTTTACAACTTTTTTATTTTATTAAAAAAAAAAACTTTTACCTCTGTCAGTTTAGGACAAAACAGATAGCCACCACAGTGGCTGTTTCCAACATTTTAGTCATTTTGCTGCACACATTGGGAAACTTGAATATTCTAGAACACCTCATTTAATTTGCTTGTTGCTTTAGTGGCTGTTTGTGTGAATGTTAACGGATTCCACGCACCTTTTCCATTGATTGGAGTTTCCATTTTATGAAGTTTTCCCCGATGTTGTAGGCAACCTACATACACATTCACAGAATGTGCGATTTGAGCCTTCCTAACAGAGGCGAGGATGTGCTTTTTGCTTGTCTGTGCTATAACTTTCAGGGATTTTAATCAGGAAGACATAAGAAATGGTCACCCGAATCTCTCAGAAGGTTAAGCTGAATAGGCTTCAATGAGATAACGACAAAAGATTTTGGGACAAAGGAGAGGTGTTTCTTTAGAATATTTTTCTGAAAAGAATGACTGAATAGTTTATTTCAGGAAAGCGTAAAAAGCAAGAACGAAGTTGACCCAACCTGCCACATTAGGACTCTGAGATAGAAGGCTGTGAATTCCACCAGGAAGTGGACACTCACTTGTCCTCTTTTCCCCAAGTCCCCCTGTTTCTCTTCTCCTTTTCAGGGTGCGGAAGGCTCCCTCCAGCCGCAAGGAACGCGCAGAGGAAGAACTTTGCCCTCAGGGCAGAACATACATAACAAGAGGAGATGGGGACGGTTGGGGAAATTCAGGGTGGAAGTTATTAAACCTGCTAGGAGTGAATCGGTGAAGGGCAACTGACTAAAATCCGAGTTCCTTGCTTAGCTGTGTAGGAGCCGGGAGCACGGTCCTGCAGCAGAGGTCTCCGGACCACAGCGCGGCACCAATTAGACAAAACCCAGGCGACCTCTGAGCAGTGCGAGAGGAACAATTCTACACATTACGAATATATTTTTTACCCTAAGCCAAATGGCAGGACCGCAAAAGTGCTGCAGAGAAAACTTAAGGAATAAGCCCCTTCCTTCATTTCTAGTTCTCTGTCCTTCCTGTCTTCTGTGATGTTCTTTCTGTTTCTTCCTTTTCTCTCTCCCTTCCTCCTTCGCCTCTTCCTTCCTGCACTTCTTCTTTCCTCCATTTCCTCCTTCTTTTTCCCGCCAGTACTTTCCTCTAACCCCTCCCTTCCTTCCTTCCTTGCTTGCTTCCTTCCTTCTTTCCTCTCTTTTAATATAATACCTTGGATCAAGACTTTGGACAGGGTTCCGCTAGCGGCAGCCCTTTGCCACCCCCACCCCCGCGACCGCTAGGGAAGGGAAGACATCCCTCCTGATGTGATTGTGTGGCGAGATTTCAAGTGGAATCTACACCCTCCCTCTAGAGCTGAGATCAGTCAGCCCAGCCTCTGAAAGATCAAGATTACAGACCTGGAATTTCAGGTTCCTCAAACACACACTTTTTTGGAATAGGTGTTTTCTCCTTTGTGAATCAAAAGCTCTTTTATCTTTATTACCGAAACGTCATCTCAACCCAAGTAAACATTTAAAAAAACTTATTTTATTCTGTAAATGTTGTTAACACATTTTATCATCTTTTAATGTATTATTGACTAATGCAAAATAAACACTAAGGATTAATAAAAGAACTAGGAGGGATAATATTTTCTCTAAAACTATTAAAATACAGTGTGTTAATATAAACATTTAGACACATAGGTATGATTTCAAATTTTTCATATGTAATTTTATTTTCTGCTAATATGAGACATTTTGAAAAATAGAAATATCTTGAAATATTTTGTTAAAATGTTCCCAAATTCTTTAAGAAAAAAATAGAAATCAGTCCGGTTTTACACGGTATGAAACGCAAACCTAAAAAGATATAAGTACATACACACATGTAGAGAACTACTTCAAAATACATTGTGATAATGAAAGAATTCTACTGAATTTCTCAAATATGGGCATTATTAAAAAATCCTAGAAATTTCAAGGAAAATGTTTCCCAGGAAGCATCCCGTCATTGAACGGGCAACAGCTCCCTCTGTCGGAATTTTGTAACAGAGAGTTGAACAGTTGCTCAATTTCGTTTTGCGCAGTTGTGGGGGGTAGGGATGACAATGTTTTATTGCTAAGTGTGTCTTTTGCAACGTCAATCTTACTACACTTACTAATTTTAGATTTTTAGGGTTGTTTCAACATCCAAGTTGTTTAAACTCCTCCAAAATACTCATAAATAAAAGCAACCTCTCCTGAGAATACTCTTCCCTAATTTGAGCCCGTTTCTCTTAATCTATTGCATTCCTTTTACAGAGACGATGCCCACAAGAGTTCAATTAGCAACAAACGCAGAAGCGAAACCACTCCGGCTGCCCAGGGCAGTAAAAGTTCGACATGCAATTTCGTCATCGTTTTATTTTCCCTTTGCCGGTTCTCACCTGGTGAGAACGCGCCTTGGATGTCCTGCGTGGTTCTGTTCTGTCTCCCTTTTCCACGCATACTTTTTTCATCTTGTAACGGCGAAAGGGAGAACAAATAACATTTATTTATTTATTTATTTATTTTTATTTTGCATCCTCACATCAAGGAAATATAGTTCAATAAATGCAGGAGCAGATGATGGAAAATAAATGAGCCCAGCGTGGAGCCCTCTGCTGGCAGTTGTAGGAGTAGGTTTAGGACTTTGAAAAATGTCACCCCAAGTTACCCTTATGACAAATCCGGTCAATTTTTAGTACTCTTATGTCGATTTTCATTAAAAAATGAATTATCTGAATTTATTTCACTTCTTTCTCTCCTCTCCCTTCCCAGATGAACCTCCTTTTCTATTTCTGTCTCTCTGTGTTCCCCTGTCCCCTCTTCCCCAAACACAAAAATAGTAAAGAGAAGTAGAGACCAGAAGCTCACCTATCCCATGTGAGGTGATGGAGAAGCTACATGATAACCCAAAACTCAGTGCAGTGAGCTACGGAATGGGAATGATTGTGATGAAAACACTTGTGAAAATCTATGGGATGCAATTTAACATCTTTATTAGCAATTTTATTTTTTACCACTGACTGAATATTAGGGCAGTGGCGATGTCCATAGCTAATGCCTACATATGATCTCCTGGGAGGAGACAGGAGCCTGGACTTGAATCTTTGGACCAAGTGCACAAGCACTTTCCCCAACTCTGGATGCTATTTTCCTACCTTTTTTGGGGGGGGGCAGGGTCTCTCTTTGTAGTTCAGGCTGGCCCTGAGCTCAGCCTCGAACTCACATCACAGAAATCCTCCTGCCTCTGCCTTCTGAGTGTTGGGATTACAGGCGTGAGCCACCATCATGCCCGGGCAATGTGGTATGTGATACTGGTTGCTTCTGGGCTGAGTCTCCACGCCCAGTATTGTATGTGGTCTCCAGGGGATAGAACCCTGGTACAAAAGTACAATTCAAGTACCACTTAGAGCTCTGTAGGGTTTTGATATTACATAAGTTTGGATGATTTGGCTATGAGGGAAAATAGAAAGGACCTAGAATGTTTGAAAACATTAAATGTGAGTTGAATTATCTCTATATTCTCAACAATTGTACAGATTGAGGGAAGAATTGAAAAGAAAACATTTCCTATTTTAACTATTCTATTGAGTCAATGGTACATTTATGAATGGATAATGCAATATTCAGTTGAAATAATTTGTAAATGCTAAAAGGACCGGAGAAACTTTTGTTTTCAAAATTTCAGGAAAGAGAAATTTTTAAAAGCATTTCCAGTCTTCTAAAGTCCTTCTGGGCTGGGGAGTTAGCTCAGTGGTTCCGGCACCTGTCTTGTAAGCGCAAAGGCCCAGGTTCGATCCGATAACCACATAACAATACTGGGCGTGGAGACTCACCCCAGCAGCAGTCAGTGCCACATACCACAGTGCCGGGCCTGGTGGCTCACGCCTGTAATCCCAGCACTTGGGATACAGAGGCAGGAGGATTTCTGTGATGTGAGTTTGAGGCTGAGCTCAAGGCCAGCCTGAACTACAAGGCGAGACATTGTCTCAATAAATAAATAAATACATAAATACAAATTTTAAAAAGTAAAGTCCTTCAGCTTGTGTTTAACTGTGGGAGACTGAAGTAGCTGAGGATAATTTGTTTTGTTTTGTGTTGAGACAGGGTTTCTCTTTGTAGTTCAGTTTGGCTCTGAGCTCAGCCTTGAACTCACAGCTGTCCTGTCTCTGCCTCCTCAGTGCTGGGAGTACAGGCATGAGCCGCCACATCCAGCATGGTGATATGTGGTACCCGGCACTGTTGTATGCAGTTACCAGGGATCGAACCTGGACCCTCGCACTTTCAAAGCAGGCACCAGAACCAGTGAGCTAAATCCAAGGCCCCTCAAATTTCTTTCTCCTGATAGGAGGAGATTAAGAATGATAAGATGAGATTTGGAATACATGAAGCCAACAGCCTTCCAATGATTCCCAGTTCCAATAGCACTTCATATGTGAATGTGAGGAGTTTGTGTTTTCTGCCATGACTGATGTGGGGAAGGCGCCCCATCACATGTTATTACACTGAGCAGGGCAGTCCTGTGGGTGAGAACACAAAACGATTTTGTTTCAAAATATATCCAGTAGACCAGTACACATCTGTGAGGAAAAATTTGCAAATAAAGAGTTGGAAAGATGTAGAGCAGAAATATAACCTTTAAAGCATGAATAAACACATACAGTGTATCACTTCATAGCTGAAATATCTCATAAATATAAGAGACACTTGGAGAAATTAGCATACATTGGAACTTTTCCTCTTAAATTTCACACTAATGAATTTTATTTAAAATAGAGAAAGATGTTAATTTTTAAAAATGAATTATTCATTGGTACATTTTATATATACATCATGATCACACTCAATATTGAGAATTTATGCCAGTGTATGACACAAGTTAATTCTCATTTTTACTCATTCCCATACCCACCCTACAACCCCTCATATATATACTTTTTTAACATCATATTTCCCCTCATTAGAGAAATATGTTAATTTTATGATTTTATCCTTTTTTTAAGTATAAGACAGTTTCTCTTTTTCAGTTATAATCTATGGTTCCTTGGACAAGTTTTGCCTTTCCTGTATTTTCTTATCCATGAAGTGAAAATTTAGCAGGTGAAATTCACACCTCATCTTTAGAAATAGACTATTATGGGGGCCGAGGATTTAGCTCAGTGGTTCCAGCGCCTGTCTTGCAAGTGCAAGGGCCCAGGTTCGATCCCCCATTAACCGCTCACAGTACTGGACATGGAGACTCATGCCTAGCAGCAACCAGTACCACATATCACAGTGCCAGGCCTGGTGGCTTGCACCTGTAATCCCAACACTCAGGAGGCAAAGGCAGGAGGATTACCGTGATGTGAGTTTGAGGCTCAGCTCAGGGCCAGCTTGAACTACAAAGCAAGACCCTGTCTCAAAAAAAAAAAAAAAGACTATTATGAATATTTTTAGAAATTAAACCTAGGAATTTATGAAGTAGTAAGTAATGCACAAAATATAATCAAAGAGCTTCTCTCTGTGCAAGTATTAGTAAGTTTCAGCTTCCTGAGATGTTGGAGTGGGGCTTTTAGGAGAATTGCCCCCCCTCCTTTGATAAATATGGATCACAAAAATGATTACTAATATGATTTTTGAAGGAAGTAAACAAAGTGAGGATAAGAATATAGTGTTTTCTTCTGTTTGGGCTGCTGTAACAAAATACTTGACTGGTCTGCAACAATACTTTCCAGCCTAGGAAGGCAGAAGGCTGGCTATCTGTTCCTGTTAGTTATGCTGCATTGGGGTAGAATGCAAGAAACTTAGACTCTTCATTTTATATGAGGTGCTACATTGGGGTAGAATGCAAGAAACTTAGACTCTTCATTTTATATGAGGTGCTGCAAACCATTTTTTCTCTTTTCCATTTTCTCTCCTTTCTGTGTGTTTCAATCAATGTAACTTTTTATGCACAACCTTTGTACTTTTCCTCCCCCAGACCCCAAATACCTTACCTTGTAAACAGTAGAGGTTTACTGCTGAGCACTGTAGTGACTGCAGGGTCTGTGGTGAGAGTGCCTGTGGGTTCTGTGTTTAGTGAGGGCTTCTTTCCTGCAGACCCTTTATGTGTCCTCAGAAAACAGAAGGGCAGAAGGGGCAAAGATGCTCCCTGGGGACTCTTTATTGCGAGCACTAATCTCGCAGGGCCTAGTTACCTCTGGAAGGCCCTACCTCAATGTAAGGAGTTAGATTTCAACATTGAAATTCTGGAAGGATGTAAATATTTGGATTATGATGAATACTTTGAAGGAAAAGGACTTCATCCTAATAGTTGTACTTAAAGGTACTTCGAAATAATTCATCTCATTTAAATGTATCATATCTATCTATCTATCTATCATTTATCTATCTATCTATCAATCTATCTATCCATATTTTTTACGGTACTGGGGATCAAACCCTGGAACTTGCTCTTGCCAGTCAAGAACAATGCTACTGATCTACATACTCAGCCCAGAGAATCATATCTCAATGTATTAAAAAAGTTTATAGTAGTGACTTTGAAAGTATGACCAATAGCATTTGATAAAGTATTCAGAATGGAAGCAATCTCTGGGAGGAGAGCTGGGAAGTAATTTCTTTTTGTTCAAAAGGAAGAAATAGATGGATTCTAGAAACTTCAAATGGAGAATTTCCCCCAGAAAAAAGTGACAAGTTTGGGTGGGACTATTGATCACGAACTTTGGGAGGGAAAGAGCAGAACTTCAGGAACCATGCAATGTTACTGCCTTTCCTCTTCTTTTATTTATTTCTTAATTGTTGAATTTATTGGTACATTTTAGGTATATATTATGATCACATTCAATGTTAAAAATTTGTGCCTGATATATCTTGATTCTCATTTTTTCCCATTCCTCTGCCCTTCCTACCACCCCAACCCCTTATATACATAACTTTCATTTTCATTATTTTACCATCAATTTTTATTTCCCTTCTTTACTTTCCCCTACCCTCCTTTCTCTTCTCCTTTTGAATATTTTCTCAATATCTATCATGCATTTGGACTGCATTTACACTTTTATATACTAGAGAAATGATATAGTATTTATATATATATGACTATTTCACTTATGAGTATGTTCTTTTGAGTGCATCTGTTTAAGTATAAATGTCTCTAATTTATCATTCATGTTTAATACTTTATTTAATGAAAAATGCATCTTCTTTATCCAGTCTCCTCACAGACTAGCCAGCATTTGTTGTTTGTTAATTATGTGATAACAGCCATTATTTTTGGAATAAGATTGAATCTGTGTTGTTTTCATCTGCATCTCTTGATCGACCAGTGCTGTTGTACATTTTTTCATAAGTTTCTTCATTGCCTTTACTTCTTCATCTGAAAAATGTCTGTTCATTTCAGATATCTCCACAGATACAGCAAAAGTATTTGACAAAAATTCGACTCCCATTCATGATTAAAACCTGACAGAAGAGCCAAGGATTTAGCTTAGCAGTTCTGGCACTTCCCTTGCAAGTGCAAGGTCCTGGGTTCAATCCCTGGTAACCACATACAGCGATGATAGGTCTGATCGCACTCGGGAGGCAGAAACAGGAGGATTGCTGAGTTCAAATTTGAGTTCAGGACCAGCCTGAACTACAAAGCGAGACCCTGTCTCCTAATGTACCAATAAAGATTAAAAAAAAAAAACAAAAAAACAAAAAAAAAACAATAAGAGGCTGGGGATTAAGCTCAGTGGTTCTGGAGCCTGTCTTGCAAGTGCAAGGGCTCAGGTTTGATCCCCTGGTAACCATATAACAATAACAATAATAACCACAACCAATAACAATGAGTGTGGAGACTCATGCCAGCAGCAATCAGTACCACATACCACAGTGCCGGGCATGGTGGCTCACACCTGTAATCCCAGCACTTGGGAGGCAGAGGCAGAAGGATTGCTGTGATGTGATTTTGAGGCTGAGCTCAGAGCCAGCCTGAGCTACAAAGCAAGACCCTGTCTCAAAAAAAACCCCTTAAAAACCTTAAGTTGGTAAAAGCTTTTTATGAAAAACTAACAGCCAGTATCATACTAAATTGTCAAAAACTGAAACCTTCCACACTAAAATCAGGAACAAAAAAAGGATTGCCAGTATCATTAATCTCGTTCACTATAATTCTGGAAACATTAGCCACAGAAATGAGATAGGAAAAATAAATAAAAGGAATAAAGATGGGAAAGGAAAAATCTAAGCTATCACTATTTGTTGATGACATGATACTCTATATAGAAGATTCCAAATACTCAGCTGAAAAACCTGCTTTACTTAATTGCCACGTTCAGAATGTTCACAAGGTACATATCCAAAATCAATAGTCTTCCTGTACACTAATAATTGACTCAATGACAGACAAATAGAATAAACAATCTTTCACAATAACACTCAAAAAATAAAATATCTGTGAATCAACTTAACAAAGGATGTGAAACACCTATTCTATGACAACTATGACACTGAAAAAGGAGATCAAAGAGGATATCAGAAAACAGAGAGCCATGGAAGTAACTCAGTGGTTCTGGCACCTGCCTTCCAAGTGCAAGGGCCTGGGTTCCATCCCTGGTAGCCACATTTAACAATGGCAGACATGACGACTCATGCCCATCAGCAATCAGTATACCACAAACCACAGTGCTGGGCATAGTGGCTCGTGCTTGTGATCATCCCAGCACTCAGGAGGCAGAGGTAGGAGAATTGATAAGTTCGTGAGACCCTGTCTCAAAAAACTAAATAAATAAATAAATAAATTTTTAAAAATAAATAAAAAAGAAAAAAGAAAAGAAAAGAAAAGACCTCTTTTGTTCCTGGGTATGAAAAACCAATATTGTCAAAATGGCCATACTTCCAAAACTACTATATAGATTCATTACAGTCTTGGTTGAAATCCCAGCAGCATATTTCATGGAAATGGATAAAAAATAATCCAAAATTCATTTGGAACCATAAGAGACTGAGAATGGCAAAAGCAAGCCTAGGCAACAAGATGAAACTATGCTGCAAAGCTGTTGTGATAAAAACAGTATGATACTGGCAAAAGGAATAAACCCAAGGATCAGTGGAACTGGATAAACATCCAGAAACAACTCCAGACATACTAAGCCACCACGTTTTTGACAATCGAGCCAAACACCCTTAAGGATGGAAAGATAGCGTCTTTAACAAATGGTGCTAGAAAAACTGGGTTTCAACCTACCAAAGAGTGTAGCTAGACCCATCTCTTTCATCATGCACCAAACTAAAATCAAAGTGGATTAGAGAGCTAACTTAAAACAGAAACACTAACCCTGTTGGAAGTAGGTTAGGTAGGACTCTTGGAGACATTGGGGTAGGAAAAGACTTTCTGAATAAAACCTCAGCAGTTCAAGAACTAGCAGAAGGAATCAACAATGGGAATCTCATCTTATTAGCAAGCATCTCCTCAGCAAGCTAAACCACCAAAAGAGTGAAAAGGCAACCTACAGTGCTGGAAAAAGTCTTACAAGCTGTTTCTCAGACAAAGTACTACTATCTAGAATATATAAAGAACTTAAATATATCCTCCTGTACTCTTGTTTTACACTTACTAATGCTGAGTGTTGGAAACACAGTGTACCTGGGACTCACATAGATATTTTAAAGGTTTCTCATTGCTCCTCAACCCCCCGGATTTCCTACTGTCATGGTTTTGGAAGCAGTCATACCTTCTGGTTACAAATATGAGCTTTGATGTGGACTAGGTCTGCATTAATTCTGGATTTGTCACTTACCCTTCTAGGTGTAAGAAAAGAAATTAGTTTCCCTTAGCCTTGATTTATTTACATGGCATATATTTCCTCTCATAAAATATATACATGACAATGACCAGGGCATCAGGGAGTCATGATAATTGGAACAGATGATACATATAAAATTATTTTGATGTCCTTTGTATAATAAAGCACTTATCATGCTGAATATACTGTTTCCACTTCAGAATTGCACTTATTTGTGTAATTCTGCCTAAAAAGATTTATTGGTTAATAAAAAGCCATTAAAGTCAGTAGTTCCAATAGCTAGTTGGCCACAGGACTGTGTCTTTGATCTTTTTCTTTCTAATATTATTGATAGTCCTGACAAGAAAGAATACTTAAAGGTCACATCCATTATTTTTTAGATGTTACACCGTGGGATGAATAGTCAGGACAGTTGATTATAAAATGAACATTTAATGCTCTAGAGCAAATCCTAAATGCTGTAATGTAACAAAATTAAGAGTAACAAAAATATGAGTACTAAAGGGGACTCGTAGGCAGAAGAGGATAGGAGAAAACCTATAGCTTCCCCTACTTAGCATTTCTGTGGTCTCTGGATGATAGTAACAACATACCCATAATGCCTGACATATTATTGAGACCTGTAGAGCCATACACTGTTGACTGAAATTTTAGGCTGAATTAGTAATCCTGGTTTAGGTGAATAAATGTTGTAATCCTGAATTCTCTTCTCTGGTCAAACTGCATTTCAGGCATTTTTTCCAGTGACAGTGTCTGACCTAAGACTATCAGAGACAAAAATCTTTACAAAGTACTCAGATAGAAGAAAGCCTAGAAGTCATGCCAAAGGAGAAAGAATTGAAAAAGTAGAATGGAAATGTAAGGTTCTGAACGTTGAGAAAAGAGATGCCATCTGTCTCGTTCACCACTATATCTGCAGTATCTAGAGAACTGGCTGGTGTAAATATGCTAGAAGGATTTTAGGTGAAGTCATTGTAAAGGTGCACTATCAGGTCCAATAGAAACATGTCGCCAGTGAGCAAACTTAACTCCAGACAAAATTTGACGTCCTGCATAGCAGACTCGCTTGTGATGAACTTCTGGTCCCTTCGAGATGCCACCTGAGCCTGTACAATCTGTGTGAGGGGTGGGAGAAGCTGGGCAGGAGGTACACAGCCCTGGGCAGGGGTCCTTCATCACATTAAGAACCTGGGACTCAACTGCAATTGCTCAGATTGAAAGTGCACCGTGAGATCAGTAGCTTAGCTGTAGTTAAGGACGGGCAGTGAATGATATACATTGGAGATTCTGTTACCTTTGTATCTATGTAAGTTTTATCTGATTGGAGAACTGCACACATTTACTGAGCCCATGTTTCCATGTAATGCACGTGTTATCTGATTTTTATTAGGAGAAACAACCTGACAATAATTGTATTCCATGGCTTCATTGGTCTGTCAGTTTGTTTTGCTTCAGTCATTATCACTTTTTTCCATGTTCAATAGGATTTCTGTGGGTAGCTTGATGGAAGGAAGGATAGGAAACTGATTTTTTTTTTTTTTTTTTTTGAGACAGGGTCTTGCTTTGTAGTTCAGGCTGGCCCTGAGCTCAGCCTCAGACTCACATCACAGCAATCCTCCTGCCTCTGCCTCCCAAGTGCTGGGATTACAGGCATGAGCCAACATGCCCGGCTCTGTGGTATGTGGTTCTGATTGCTGCTGGGCATGAGTCTCCATGCCCTATATTGAGTGTGGTTACTGGGAGATCAAACCCCATCCTTGAGCTTGCAGGACAGGCGCCGGAACCACTGAGCTGAATCCCTGGACCTGGAAATTGATTTTTTTTTTTTTTTTTTTTTTTTTTAGGACATGGATGAAGTGCCTCTAAGGTTTTCAGTTAGCATCATTCTTTTTAAAAAAATTAACTCTATTAGTACATTTTAGGTATGCATTATGATCCCATCCATCACTAAGAATCTGTACCTGGACAAGATGTATCTTAGTTGTTGTTTTTCCCACTCCCATTCTCTCCCTTCCTATTTCCCAAAGCTTTGTTTCCATTCCCCCTACTTTTCTCATCTTTTCCATTTCTTCTCTCTCTCCCTTCCCCTTAGAGCCTTTGCTTCCCATTTTATGTTATCGTTTGTATATTTTGGTCCTCATTTATACTTTCAATTTCTCATACCAGAGAGACAAGTTGGTATTTGAAAAATATATTTGTTTGTTCTTTAAAATAATAAGTTCTTTGCTAAAGCTTTAATTTATAATCATATTAAAAATGAGACTGTTTTAGGGAGTTTCAAGAATTTTTTAGTGATAAGTAAGTATTAAGTATTTGAAAGTGTTAATTGCAAAGGAATATGAGGATTCTTAATAACTTTATGAGTATGAATTATGAAGAGTATTTTCTTCTTCTATATTATAAACTATTTTTATTAACTCAATCATCATGATTTTAAAAAAGTAAAATGAAACAGTTTAAGACACATCTCATCACAGGCAGTCAGTTTTTCATCATTTCTCATTAATTCCCTTAAGAATTTGATTCAACATCGAGAAGTGATGTTTCTAGTATGAAATCTGTCCAACAGCTTCCAAGAGTTAAAAATGGATCCTGAGTTAGATCTCGTTTTCATCATCTGGTGTCCATGTGGGGCCCATTCTTTTAATACATATTTCTCAGGTATTGAATTCTGTATTTGTAAAGCAAGTGAATCATTAGAGGATGAGACAGACATGTTTGAGATCCTGACCATGGAACTACAGTAAATGATATTTTATCTTCTAAGCTAGAGCCTTATGTAATCTGTCACCTCTTATCTAGTACTCAAATACTTTAGTTATGACAAATTTTACTGTTTTGTCTTACGATTTTTTAAAAAAAAAATATCAGAATTAGTGATAGTAAATTAAATGCATGCCTGTGCATGTGAAGCCATCTATTTGTTCCACTTGGCCCTCAAGATTCCAAACTCTCTATTTTGAAGGAGTAAAGGTTGCTTATTCTTTTAGTGGTCATTTTTTTCTATAAAGTCTTATCCTGAGCATTTTAAAGTCTTCACTTACACACTTGCAATTAATTCCTATTTCTAAACCTACATCTCTAACCACCTTCTTAATGTTTTTCTCTTGACCCAAAGAATGCAAAATAGATTGGACAGGGAACTGATGAGGAGGCTAAACTTGTCCTAGATGCAAATATACCATCTAGCCTTGGCTGGTCTTTTGATTTCCTTGAGTATCACATTTTAGAAGTTGAATTCTGGGACTAAATAGTTCTGTATGTTGAAAGACACCTTCTCTTTTCCTCCTTCTCTTTCTCCCTTCTCCCATGCTGGACACTGACTCCAGTGTTGCCCTATCTCTAAGGTATATTCTAAGTCCTTTTTTAAATTTTGAGATAGTATGACTGAATTTCCTGTGATGAATTAGAACTTCACTCCTGCCTCATCTTCCAATGCATTTTGGATTGTAGGCATGCACTACTTGTGACCAACTTGAATAACAGTCTAATCTCTTATATTTTGTTTTGTTTTTAGGGTTTTTTTTTTTTTTTGAGACAGGGTTTCACTTTGTAGTTCAGGCTGGCCCTGAGCTCAGCCTCAAACTCACATCACAGCAATCCTCCTGCCTCTGCCTCCCAAGTGCTGGGATTAGAGCCGTGAGCCACCACGCCTGGCACTGTGGTATGTGGTACTGATTGCTGCTGGGCATGAGTCTCCACACCCAGTATTGTATGTGGTTACTGGGGATCGAACCCGGGTCCTTGCACTTGCAAGACAGGCACTGGAAACACTGAGCTAAATCCCCGGCCCTAATCTCTTATATTTTGAAAAGATAGCTCATGGAAAAAGTTGTCAGACAGAAAACTAATCAACTACTTCCAAACAACCTTTCTTTTTTCTATGATAGAAGATGGGAATCATTTCTCTTGGAATTATTCTTACATGAATGCACTCTAGTATCACTACCTTACAGTTGAGAGTAAATACATTTGCTACTATGTGAAATAGTCAAATTACAAACACTGCAGTTAGCAATTTGTGGATTTAAGTGGGCAGAAACTTGCAAAGAATTACCATCATTAACTCTGCCATTTACTTTCTTTAAACTGATTAGATTTTACATTCATTGATAACAATAACAGTGCTTTGTGTTCTTTTGGGGGATGATCCTCTATCCTTTGAACCTCTTCGCTGTGACTGAAGCATAGCTTCCTTGTCTTGGCAACTTAATACTATTAATTAATATTTATCACCTATTGTGACTGCATTACCATTTATGTCCTAAGAAAAGCATATTATATATTTTAATGAGTAAATCTGATGGGTGTGTGTGTGTGTATTGATGGGGCTGAGACCCAACTTTAACCACATTCTACCTTTAAGCAACACATTTAGCTACTGAAATATGAGAATCTACTGATGAGGAGGACAGTATTTCCATGGTTAAGTCATCTTCTATGTACATGAAACTTGGGAAACATTTTGAGATCCAAAAACATTACGTTTCTGAAGCCTAAAAGACAGATCTCATTATGTAAGAGTATTTATTCCATCTCTAAGAATTTGAAAAGTCTTAACAGTTTTAGCATAGGATACTCCTGAGTTTCCTGTGAGACACAAGGCCAACTGTTAGATGTGAGTGCCTCTGAAAAGAAGTTGAGTACTTTTAACATATAATGGCATAGGGTAAATAATTCTGTTTTGAAAGAAATAGAAAGTTAGAAAGGAGTTAGTCTAAAGCAAGACCAAATCTCAGAAGGGCCAACATCAAATCCTGTTGCTTTATGTCCAGCGTCTGGGCCAGGTTGTGGTAAGATGGGCTTTGATGACCCCAAGCTTGTGGTGTTTCTGGTGATCATGAACATAGCCTTTGTCTTGGGATGGCTCCACACACTGCCTCAAGGGGACCTTTGGCAAATGATCCATCATCTTGGCATCTTCCACTTTCCAGTGTTTCCACCACATCTTTGGCTTTATTCTTTTCTTATAGTTTTTTTTTTTTTTTTTTTTTTAAACAGGATCTCACTTGGTAGTTCAGGCTGGCCCTAGCTCACTATGTAGCCCAGGCTGGCCTTGAACTCATAGCAGTCCTCCTGTTTCTGCCTTCTGAGTGTTAGGATTACAGGAGTGAAACACCATGCTCAGCATTGGGGTGTGTGGTACTGATTGCTGGTGGAGGTGAGTCACTACGCCCAGCATTGTTGTACGTGGTTATTGGAGATCAAGTCCAGGCCCTTGAGCTTGTAAAGCAGGCACCAGAACCAATGAGCTAAATCCTCAGCCCTATTCTTACAGTTTTATATATGTCCCTCTCAGAAGCATACTGCCTGGACTCCCAGGCCTTCTGTTGAAATTTAGATCAAAGCCTCCTTGACCTGAAAATGCTTTCACTTTACATGTCTGAAAAACCAGCACCACACAGATGACGCCAGTGTTTTCTGCCAGCTCAACGAGGCGCATGACACCCCCTGGCCCACAGTTACCCAGTGCCTGACTGGCAGACAACAGTGAAAGCAACAGCAGGAACCAATTTTTTAGGAGGTTCTTCTTAGACAGACATTTCAGGGATTCCTTTTTTCATTAAAAACTATGTTTTATATCATCGAGCCTATGACAGATGAGATCTTGCCAGTATCTGAAATCTCTTTGAGCCATTTTTGATTGCCCTTAATTTCTTAACATTAATATTTAGAGACCAATCTTAGTTTCTGACTAAGTCTTAGAATGTGGGAAAAAATTAAGCCAGATTTTCTTCCGGTGAACACATGTCTCCAGCCCTATCGTCAATGTAGTCCTTGCTCCCAGATGTAATCTCCTCAGCCTGGCCTTCACAGTCTGCCTTCCCTTCAGTATTTTGCTCATCTGAGCTCCAACCAAAGTGACTCCTCATGTCTGGCTTTAAGATTCTAGGGCTTTTCCAATGAGCATTTTCAAATCTTACCTAATTCTCCCTGAAAACCAGTTCCAAAGACTTTTAAACCATACAGCCAATTTCACTCACAGCAATGGTGCCACTCCTGGTACCAATTTTTGTATTAGTCAATTTTCTATCACTGAGACAAAATGCCTGATATTCACAATGTAAAGAAGGAGAAATTTACTTTGGCCCATAGTTTCTAGAGGATCCAGTTGATAGTTAATTGTGCCAAAGCAGGAAGAGCATGGTGGGCATGGCCTGTAGTGGACAGGTGCTCATTCTGTTGCAGCCAAGAAGCAGAGAGTGAAGCAGGGAGCTAGTTGTATTCCAGTGACCAGCATCCAACTAGGTCCTACTGTCTACCGGCACAATTAGCTACTGAATTCATCAATGGATGAATCCTTGGATAAGAACAGAATCTCTACATTCTATTTACTTTCTCATCACATGAGACTTGCAGGAGGCATTTAAAAAATGATTTTATTGGCACATTTTATAATACATTATGATCACAAGTAACATTGAGAATTTGTACCTGTACACGACACATCTTGATTCTCATTTTTCACCTTTTTCCTGCCCTCTCTACAATTCCCACTCCTATATACATAAGCTTTGCTTCCTTTTTTAAACATAAAATTTTTCTAGCCCTTCTTTACTTTCACCTACCTGCTCTTTCCCTCTTCATTTTGAACATTTTCCTCCTATTTCACAAGACCTATCATAAATTTTGGCATTCATTTACATCTCCTGTTGCTCATACTAAAGAAAAGATATGATATTTTCACATCTGTGACCTATTTATGCCATTTATGAGTATGTCCTCAAGGTACACCCATTTGAGTACAATTTACACAAATTTATCATTTTTTAATGGCAGAGTAATACTCTATTTTAGAAAAATAATCACATCTTTATCCAGTCTCTCATTTATGGGCATTTAGGCTGTTTGCAAGATTTAATTTTTAAAAACTGAGGTGCTAAAAGCATGGGTGCACATATGTCATTGTGGTATTATTCTTTCAATTTTTTCATGTATATATCTTGCCGTGGAATAGCAGAGTCAAATGGGACTTCCAATCCTAATTTTTTAAAGAAACTCTATGCTGATCTCTACAGTTATTGTGCTATTCTACATTCCTATCAATAGTGGAGAATGCTTCCTTTATCCCTACAGTCCTGCCACCACTTGTGGTTGGTTGATTTTGTGATGGAAGCCATTTTTTTCTGAAGTGAGAAGCAATCTCAGTGTTGTCTTCATCTGCATCTCTCAAATGGCCAGCAATGTTGAATATTTCTTCATATGTTTCATAGCTGCATTTACTTCTTCCTCTGAAAAATGTCTGTTCATTTCAGATGTCAGTTTTTGAATTGAGTCTTTAAGTTGTGAGGTGGGCTGATTTTTTTTAAGTTCTCTGTATACACTAAATAGTAGTCCTTTGTTTGAGAAATAGCTGGTAAAAACTTTTTACCCATCTTGTAGGTTGTCTTTTTGCTTTGTTGGTGGTTTATCTTGCTGAAAAGAAGCATTTTAATAAGATGAGATAATAGTTGTTGATTCTTTCTGCTAGTTCTTGTGTTGTAGAGGTTTTGTTCATAAAGTCTTTCCCTAATCTAGTTGCTCCAAAAGTCCTACCCAATCTATTTTCCAGCAGGTTTTGTGTTTTTTGTTATAATATTTAGCTCTGTAGCCTACTTTGATTTTAATTTGCTGCATGGTGGAAGGGATAGATCTAGGTTTCATCTCAGGCAGGTTGAAACAGTTTTTTTTTTTCAGCACCATTTGTTAAAGAGCTATCTTTCCTCCCTTGAGGGTGTTTAGCTCCTTTGTCAACGATGGGGGTGACTTAGTATATTTGGGGTTGTTTTCAGATCTTCTAGTCTGTTCCATTCATCCTTGGGTCTATTCCTTTTGTCAGTACCATCCTGTTTTTATCACAATGGCTTTGTAGCATAGTTTCAAGTTGGGGATTATGATATTCCCTGCCATCATCTTGTTGCCTTGGTTTTCTTTTACCATTCTCGGTCTCTTATGGTACCAGATGAATTTT
>PVIR01004943.1:0-75342 GCA_004026965.1 Petromus typicus
AGTGAGCTCAGGACAAGCCTGAACTACAAAGCGAGACCCTGTCTGAAAAGAAAAAAAAAAGGCTTAAAAAGGGACCATTCCTATCCTCGAGGTGATACAAGCCTCACAGTAATCCAGTGGATGAGCCAAGGTTGGTGATAATTAACATTCCCAATAACTCAGCCATTTACAAAGGGCCTTCACAGACCTGGCCCAAGTCAAAAGACATTTCTGCAAGATATTTCTAGGTTTAACTGGCCTACCTGCCACTAACTTATTCTGACGCTCTAAGAAGTTCCTTCCTTCCCAGACCAGCAGCTGGTTCTACAGCTAAGGGATTCAACAGCTCAGACTTGATGGCCTGTGATAGAAGGGGACCAAAGCCTCAGGCCAGGCCATTTTAGCAACCCAAATGCGTGCTGGAATAAGGTGAACCTCTATTTTCCCTGAATGGAAATCTCAAGAAACATATTTCTTGTCAGTCCTGGTAAGAAACAACAGAAAACTCCATTATGCACACAAAAATTCTATTGAACTGCCTTGCCCATGCGGGTTTACTTTGAGGAAAAAGGCCCGATCACAGGGGCTCCATATCCCAGAGACTGTGATCCTAATCATGCTGGCACATCCAGGTCCATCCTGGCACTCTGGGTCCCAGACAAGGGATGAACCGATACAGGGCCTTTCTCCCAAGAACATTTCCCTTGTCAGACAAGACCCATTTGAAGATTTGAGATCTTATACACATTGCCTGCAAGTAAGATGAGGGACTTTTAGCAGCATCAAAACAGTAACAGTCTCTGAGGCAGAGTCGGAAGTGGGGGGGGGTGAGATGAAGACAGTGGTGAAGACAGCGGTGAATGACAATCCGAGAGTAAGTGTTGTCTCTAGGTTTCAACTGACACCTCCCTACCACAAAGGTTTTGTTTGCTCCGCCCAAGCTACAGCAAGAGCTGCTGGGCTCAACACTTCCCAACATGAAGCTGATTCCGGATGAGCTATTTCCCTGGCACTGAGCACAAGCGTTTCCTGTTTTAACCACCTGCCCTCATGAGGACATGAGCTGCTGACCACCACTCTGACCTCACACTGAAACTGGACTGGTTAGGACCAGCTCAGGGGCGTGATCCTAAGAAACCTGGAGCTGCCAACGAAACTACATCAAACCCAGGGGTGCATGACTGCGTCTCCCCTCAGCAACCCAGAGCACTGGAGCCAGGCTGAAGCAACCCCAGATGGAAGTAGGGAGATAACACTTTGGAGAAGTAACTTTTCCATTCCTCCCCCTCAGTCTGGCAGGAGACAAGTGGGTAACCTATCAGTGCTGGCAGGAAAAACAATCCTGGAGAAATGGAGATCTTCACAGTCCGCATTTTCTGAAGGAGAGGCAATGGGGATTGTTTTTGCTCCCTTTTAATGTAAACAGAATACACAAACACATAAAAATCCCCACACAACACAAGAGAACAAACAGAGTTAAGTCAAGATATTTACAGGCCCTTGCAAACCCACAGGACACTGACACCCTGGTGAAGGGGAGCCTCTCTCCTTGTCATGGCCTTGCCCAAAACCAAGGAGCCACAACAGCTGCAGTGGCCTCTACTGCTGCTTCTGGACAAAACTTAGCAGGAGGCTGGAATGATATCAGAAACCCCCAAAGTACAACCATGATGCCACCTGGCCAGTCTTGGCTCTAATCCTAAGCTCTTTCTTGGCAAGCTGACATGCCAAGGCTGTGTATCTCCGAGAAAGTCAGGGTGACCTTGAAATCCAGAAGTGATGAGCAGGGTGCCCAGCTCAGCTCAGCTCACGTTCTCCCAGACTTGGGCTGACTGTGAACTGAGTCGTGCCCAGCAGAGGAGGACGCGAGCTGGGGAGGAGTGAAGGACAGTGGATGCTGAGCAGAGATGATCACTCCTGCATAGGACACAAGAACCCTCCAAGGCCAGCAGGGGCCACCCACAGCCCACAGGCCCGGGGCTGGCAGTGGAGGACACTGTGGGTTGTGCTGCCACCTGGGGGGGTATGGGAGCACTGCAGCAGTCACCTGGACAGTTCCTCAGATATGAGATCTCCCCTTCCTTCTGTTTTCTTCCTGCCTAGCAGCCTCACTGCAGCAGCTCTTCCCAAGAAATGGGCTTAGAGAAGACCTCCCTTTCTAACCACAGGTCATAGTTCATCTGGAAATCCTCTGGGAGATCGACCCGTTGGCCCAGGACACTCTGCAAGCAGTTATCCACTGGCAGGAAGTCGGGGTTGCTGTGGGCCCGGTCGTAGCGCCGGGCATTGAATCGTTCAATGTTGGCACGGAGGGCACATTCCTCTGCCTGGAAGTCCCAAGGCCGGGCATCAAGATCTGGGAAAAGGAGAATGATACGGTTGAGAGCCCAGCCTTATAGCAGTTCCCCAAGAATTCATAGCAACTCAGGGGCAGCTGAGGTGGAATAGAAATGAGGGGCATGTTGTGACGATTTCTAGAAATGGACTGGATTAGAAGAGAGGGACAGAGAGTAGCAGGGGACAACCTCAGACGCTGTCCCAAGTCCTTCCTAGGCCTCCATCCTGACCACCCTAATACCACAACAGCAGCCACTGACTTCCTTTCTGTTCCTTCATGGGAAGCTCAGAGCAAAATGTCACCTTTCCCCACGGCCACTCTCCTCACCATTGCCATATGCCCAGTCATCATTCAGCCGATGCCGCACTTTCTGGTAGATGGCAGACATGGTCTTCATGTTGCTCTTGCGCCACTGCCGCCCCAAGTACTTGGTCTGCACCTTGAGCAGCTTCAACACGTAGAGCTGCATCATGGCTTGCTTCACTTTCAGGGCCCGCTTCAGGATGGGTGCTGACTTGAACACCACCAGCATCTGAGTGACGACAGGAGTAAGTGCGCAGACCAGCTGGGGTCATGCACAAGGTGCTAGGCTGTTCCAGGTTCCACTTTCTCTTGGTGTCAGAGGCTTGAGAAGACATGGAACTTCACAGAACACAGGGAGAGTCTAGGCAAGCCCGAATGTTGCTCACCCTAATTTCAGAATCTAAGACTCTTTGGAACCTAAAGAAAACTATGCATTCCTTTAACAGAACCTTTCCATGTGCACAGACATGTAATTCCCAAGAATTCATGGACCTTCCCACCCCAAAGGCATCTCCGGACCAAGGGTTAACAAGAGATCCCAGGACCTTGGTAATATTAGTGATCCAGAGAGCAATACAGAAAAGGCTCTTCTGTGAGTGTGGTTTGTTTCAATGCATGACTAAGCCTTTTCCAGCTTTCCTTCAACTCAAGGAACCAGGAATCAGTTCTTAAAATGCAAGGATGTGCCTACAGAGATCTCAAATGAGAAAGACAAGCTATAGCAGCAATGCCACCCCCAGGACTCCCTGCTCCTACAGAGGGGAAGGGACAGGTCAGGGTAACAGAACTCTTCTCTAGTGACTGATTTTAGGCCTGCTGACGCACCATTGTCCTTGAATGCTTCCATTTTGTCAGCTTGTTCAAGATCCGAAGCAGATTGATACAAGAAAAGAGGTTCCTCCAGCAAAACTGGTTGTTGTCACCTGCTTCCTGCCAAGTGAAGCCAGAAATAATCATAACACTCAGAGCTACAGGTTGCTCAGCAGTTTCCAAGAGACCTTCAGCCCGCAAGATATCAGAATAGTTGGGTGCTCGAGCCTCTCCCAGGGAGAACTCCATCCCAAATGGTGGCAGAGAGATTGGAGTGGGGAGCTCACAAGTTTTCTTTCAGGTGACATGGGTAATAAAAACAGGGGCTGTGGCCCTGAAGTCCTGTGTGGGAAGAAGGAAGCACGTCCACCAGGCAAGCAGAGCACCGGTGACCTGAGGGTCATGTTTTCTGATTAACCCCTATATCCAAATCTTTCTGTTCTATACGGTCCTTCCCTTGCTCTTCTGTGTACTTCCGCTGACCTCAAAAGTGCTCTCCTCTGTAGAAGACACCTCCATCCCTGCACTAAGGAAGCAAACTTCATGGCAAAGGGGCGGCTGAGAGCCCAGCCACTCACCAGACTCTCTGCAGTCAGCTCCGGCAGCTCATTCACCACACAGTTTGGGTAGTCCAGGACAGAGATGCTGAACAGGTGAGAAACCCAGGGGCCCATCGTGAGCACACGCCTGGGTCTGACAGAGCCGCTCTAACGATGCTGGCTCCTGGATTTCCCCCACCATGCACTGGAGCACAAGATAGCAGCCTATCTTGTCTGCCTTGTCTCAGTTTCTCTAGCTGTAAATATCTACCATGTGAGAACTCAGAAGCTCCTCTGTGGCTAGAGAACAGTCTAATCTTGTAAGGGGTGGAGACCCTACTGTAGCTTTCCTTGGAGCCAATCTGGGGCTGAGTGAGGAAACAGCTCTGGGTGACTAATGTATGCTATACCCTACTTGAGATGGTGCCTGGCTGGCGGCTCCTCCTGTGTGTCTCGCACTGATGAGCAGGCACTGCCAAGTGCAGCTGGCAACAGGCAGGTGTGAGTGTGTGTGTGAGTGTACATGTGTGTGTAAGAGTCAGCAGATACCAAGCTCTTCAGTCTTCTCAAAAAAAGTGCAGCTGGGTGTGGTGGTGGTGCATGCCTGGAACGCCAGGACTCCAGGAGGATGCAGCAGCAAGTTCCTGGTCAGTTGGACCTTCTACCAAAACAAAAAACTAAGAGCTGGAGATGTAGCTCAGTACTCCCCAGGTTCAATTCCCAGTACCAGAAAATGAAGTAAAAACACAAAGATCTGGGAACTCCAAACTGGGGTAAGAGCTCCTGGCCAAGCACCAACAGAGTCACCATCACTAGACTCACTGGACTCAAGCTCTGACACACTGGCTTCTCCTCGGGCAGGAATCCTGCCTTGTTCACCACTGAGTCCTGACGCCTGGGAGGACACTGGCTCGTGGTGCTGGAAACATGTTAACTGGATGGATCAGCGGGAGAGACAAGCTGGGAGCCCCGCCGTCTGGCCGAGCCACCCCTTCCTGGTCCCTGTTCCCCATCACCTGTTCTTGGCAGTGATATAGGACATGATGTTTTGATTGAAGAACTTTAGGATCAAAGGGATGCAGTTGGCAAATACCAGGTGCTGAGCCATGTATTCAAACTGAAACCAAGAGAAAAGAAAAAGAATCAGCACACTCACTGAGACCGCACCTTCATTCTTCCAGTGCTTTAGAACACTCATGCAGAGTTTAAATGGGTTCAAAGGAGAAAGCCCCGTCCTTATGGGCGTATGGAAAAGCAATGCTCAAGGTGCGGGCCCAGCAGGCAGGAAGGAGGAACCTGTAGGTACCTGGTAGACGTGGTTCAACTTAAAGTGCTTGAGCAGCAGCAGCAGCACAGCAGAAATGGCCTTAACAATGACCTCTTTGTGGCGGTTCACATCCACTCCTAACTTCATGCTCTGCAACACTGTGGTGCTGGAAACAGGCACACAGATGAGCTGCGGCTCATGCAGCCCTTCCTGCTAGGTGCCAGAGCAGAGATGAATTTCTGAGCCCTCTGGGCAAAGGCCCCAACCCTCTGGACAGCTTAGGAGTCCCAGGCCAGGAATGTGAGAACTGTGGAGTTCCACCCACATACCTCCTAAGCCAGTGATGGCAAAACTATGGCATGAGTGGTTTTTCTTTTAAGACAAAAGATATTAATATGAGTTGTTTTTCTCTAAACTAAACCTATCATGTTCACAGGTAACTGCAGCACTGGCACTCTGTGATACCTAAGTGGGTCTGAGCTTGCAGTCTGGGCTCTTGTCTCCAAAAGGTTCACCATCATTGTCCTAGGCAATCTAGCTCAGGACAATTTATTTCTTCCTCATGATGACACCAAATATACTTTCTTAACCTGTTTCTCTGCTTTTCCTACAAAAATGAACTTCTCCTTTGTAAGATCTCCCCTAAATTTTAGTCACCCTATAATTGAGTTAACTAATGGAATACCAGTACTGTACACTGAGAAGTTGTTGTGTTATACTGGGGGGGAAAAAAAGTTTTGAAGCCAAACAAACGAAGTATCAAGTTATATCAGTTTCTTAATTCAGGACTTCTTGCTGTAAAATTTTATTTACTTTTTTTTTTTTAGACAGGGTCTCGCTTTGTAGTTCAGGCTGGCCCTGAGCTTACTACATAGCTCAGGCAAGCCTGGAACTCACAGCAGTCCTCCTATTTCTGCCTCCTGAGTGCTGGGATTACAGGTATGAGCCACCACCACATCCAGCATTGTGGTATGTGGTACTGATTGCTGGTGAGTGTGAGTTACCACGCCCGGCCGGCATTGTTGTATGTGGTTACTGGGGATAGAACCCCAGACCTTTTGCTTGCAAGGCAGGCGCTGGAGCCAATGAGCTAAATCCCTGACCCCAAAACTGTAACATTTCACAAGGAACATTTTTTTCCTAGGATAATCAATCCCTACCTAGTGTGTACTGATCCTCTCTCTGTCCCTGACTCTTCCCTTACTTGTAAGACTCCAGGGACACAACTGCCAGCAAGTAGGCCCAGAGTAGGTAGGAAATCAGAGGGGCCTGAGTCTTTACTCTCACATCAAAGAGATGAGGTCAGCCCTGAGAGAAAGGGGTCTACTAAAGGCTCTACTCTATCCCTGAAGATACCTGCCAGGATTCTGTCCACCACTCCACTGTCCAACAGGGAGACTCCATACCAGTGCAGGTTCAACTGTGTATAGAAACTAACCTGACCATCTTCAGTGTCCCAATCCTATGACTTTAGAGGGAAGCTATGGGAAATGTTTAATGATGCCACTCTTCAATGATACACTCATTTTACAAAGAAGAAATGAATTCCCCAATTCACTGAAGAATTCATTCTGTGGTCAGTTGGACTAAAGCCATCATTTTAACCAGTGAAACTACTGAACACAGTAAGTTCCATTTTCAGAATCAGAAATACTCTAAACTTAACCTGTAGAGAAGCTGGGCCAACAAAAGAAGCCAACCTAAGACAACATTTGTTCTTCCCTCTACTGTGAGCTGCTGCATTCACAGGAACAATACTCACGGCATCTCTTCTGGTAGGACGTCCGCTAGGATATTGATTGAGTCTGTTTTGGCTTTTGAGGTGGGAGCTGCAGCGAGCAGGATCTTCAGGAGGGCGATCTGGGAAGAGCAGACCATACAGATACAGACATGAGAGAGCCCAGGAACAGACAAAAGCCCTGAGAAAGTATTCCTGTTGGTCCAGCGATGGCAGAAGACTCACGAGGGTGGAGACTGGTCAGTGTCATAGGGAGGGTATCCATTGCAGGTTCTTACTGATGGCCACCAAGACATCCTAGACACAGAGCACTCACCATGTACTGAGGCAGGCTGGGAAGCAGGCCTTGGTAGAGGGTCTCTGCAGGAACCTGCTCAACTTCCTCTTCTCCCTTTTAACACCATGGTATAAACAGAGAACCTCAATCCAGGCTACAGTCTCCTGAGCCAACTTGTTAATTATTAGTATCTATGTAAAAAATGACATTGATGATAATGATAGCACACCAAACACACACAATGTGCCTGGTGTGTTACATGTCACTATTCAGTTAATCCTTATTATAACCCCAAAGAAGGTACTGGTGTTATTCCCCTCCCCCTCCATAAAAGGAGAGGAATAAACACAGAAAGATCTGGTTAGATGTCCAAGCTGCTGCCACCAACTGGTAGTGCCAGGAGTCAGAGGCAGGTGCGTGGATCATCGTCTGTGCTGTAGCTCTGGCACTAGACAAGCGCAATCCCTGCAATGGGCTGGATGGCTCTGTGGCAGGTTCTGGGAGTAACTGAGGATCCCGTGGGGTGAAGGCCTCCAACTCACCCCTGAGAGAGGAGAGCGCAGGTAATCCTCCTCCATCTGTGCCTGTACCTCTGCAATCGATGTATACTTGTGCTGGAGAGAGATAAGAGATGGGAGAGGAAGTGCTGGGGAAAACACCCTTCATTTTCTGGCCACTCCCGACCCTGGAAAAGATCTACACATTTTCTTCACACAGTGTTCTCAAAGAGAATTAAATCAACAAAAAAATCCTCCAAACCCCCAACATTTTCCTAAATGTGAACCTATCCTTTTCAAACAGATTAAAAAGCTGGCATTGTTGGGACTGGCGATTTCTGCAAGGTCCCAAGTTTGATCCCCAGCACCAAAAAATAAGAAAAAAAAGCTGGCATTTCAATATCTATCTGCCTGCTTCTCTAGCTCAACTGCCTTAAAATGTGTACAAAGGAAAGAAAGGGCTATTTAGTGGATTCCTTAAAACTCTAATGCCTGGTGGGTCATAAAGCTTTAAGAAACCTCAGCCAGTAATGGAAGCAGCTACTCTGCCCAGGCCTTGCCAGTGGACAAGTACTAACAGGATGCTCCCTCAGATCAGGTTCACTCTGCCCGCTAGGGACCAAATGAGGCCAAAAGCTCAGCGCCAGAGCCACTTACCTGTTTCAGAGTCTTGATGCTTTCGTGGATTGGCCTGGGCAGTCCAACTACTGTGTTTGTGTCACTGGAGAATAAAGTAAGCCTTGTACTGAGCTTTGACATGGATTTCCCCAGGGCTTCACACATCAAAGGCCAGGAGCGTGAACTTCAAAGGAACTCAGATCACACTTACCTGCCTAGAGTGTAACCTATGAACTTGCTACGGCTGGATTCAAGGAACATCTCAATGTCTTTCTCTCTGCAAAAAGGAAGCAAGAGGAAAGTTTTATCAAACGTTATTTTTAAGGTTTCTCAGTTAATCAAAAGAGCATCCAGAAATTATGAAGCCAGGGGAAGAAAAACATTCCATTCGTTTTTCTTTTCTTCAAAAAACTCTGAAATTTTCTGATGATTCTGATGTTCTTTATTTGTTGGATCAATAACCTGAAAATGGGGCCGGAGGATTTAGCTCAGTAGTTCCGGCCTCTGCCTTACAAGTACAAGGTACCAAGTTCCATGCTGGGTAATCACATTCCACAATGCCAGGTATGGTATAGCTCAAGCCTGTAATCCCAGAACTTGGGAGGCGGAGGCAGGAGGATTGCTGTGAGTCTGAGGCTTGCTTGGGATACACAGTGAGCTCAGTGCCAGCCTAAACTACAAAAGCAAGACCCTGTCTCAAAAAAAAAGCAACCTGAAAATGCCTGGAGATGGCGGCACATGCCTGTAATCTCAGCATTCAAAAGGCGGAGACAGGGGGATCACAAATTAGAGGCCGATGTGGATTACACAGTGAGACCTTGTCTCAAAAAAGTAAAAGAGAACAAATAACCTAAGAATTTTTATGTATAAGTAATTTACTCAAACAATTAAGATGATATATGAAACTTAAAAGCATCATTTATTCAAACTGTTATATACTTGTCCACAGACTTTCTTAAATATTTAATATTGTTAAACACTGAAAGCTGCAAATTACTGGCTTTTCATGTGGATCATTTTTCTGTCTCTCACAAATGCTGCCCCTTATGTCCCCTTGTATTTTCAGATGACATGTTCTACATGCCCTTCACAGAACACTGAAAACTGAAGCTTTACCTGGATCTGCTTTTATCTTTTCACATGCTCATCTACTATATTTCTTAAGTTGCTGTCCATTAAAAAGCTCTTTTCCCAAGTATATTCCCATTTATCCATTCACACAAACATATCTCAAGCATCTTAATTATGATTCTAAAGAAACTCAATCTATTGCTTTCCTGCTAAAAACCATAATGTAGTATGTATCCTAGATGTGCAAGAACCTGGATTTGATCGCAGTACTATAGACGAAACCACCATGCACTGTATACCCCCAAGCTGGGTTGGGATGGCTTTACCCGAAAGCTCATTTTACTTTTTTTGCTATCTTCCTTCACTAGCAAGTCTGACCAAATGCTAACTCAGAAGCCCTATAAGGGCCACTTCATGTGAGATCACCAAGGCCAGTCTTCTGAACTCCACCAAGATATCACAGGATACTCTAAGAGAGTCTTGGTCCAGTGCCAAGGTCAGCCTGATCCTAATGCAGCCCAGGCGCCAGCCTCAGGGTGTGAGGACTCTGGCTTCATATGCCAAGTTCCTGGAGGTCTGAGACTCACCTGACCTTGGGAGCCCACGGGAGACCCTTTGGGCAGGTAAGCCTGTCAGTTTGAGGGTGCTGTAGAGGGGGAGGCATCACCTCATCACGCTCAAGGGGGAATGTCTCCCCCTCTAGACTGTTGTCATCATCATTCTCCTCTTCCTCTTCTCGAGGGTCATCAGTCTTGTATGGATCTCGCTCATTGAAGGCATCTAAATTATCCTGCTTTATCAGAGCCTAAACACAGAGAGGAACTAAATGAAACTGCCAAAGCCAGATGAAGAGACACAGAAGGGACGAAGTACCAAAAAACGCTGAACTGAGAGCCTAGGATAATGGAGACCCAGAGCCAGAGTCCAAGATCAGGACCAAACGGCAAACCATTTCTCCTCTAGCACCTCAGACATGTCAGGTCCTGAGAACCCACTTCCCCTGGGGCCTGAAGCCGGGACAAGGCATCTCTGCTGCGGAAATATTCATGCTGAGCAGCTCATCAGAGCCATTTTACACACTGCGCCCCTCCACGCCTTGTGGGCCGGGCCCCTTACCTTGTGCTCTCGGCGACCCCGTTTCTGTTGTTGTTCAATCAGGTCTGATGCTGATGCCGGTGGGGAGGCGGCCCTCATGTTACGGATCACTTTGATGCTGTCCTCCGGCAGTGGGGGAAGACCCAGGAGGCTGCGCTTCTCAGCCTTCATACTCTGCAGCTCCTCAAAGCCACCAAGGGTGCACTGCAATGGGTGGGGTGCAGAGCCAGGGTCACCTTGGCCATAGGCTGGTCCCTCACCTTGGTAACAAGTTCAAAAGTTCTCTGATGCCATTAAGGCCCAAATACCCTCTCAACAAGGAACTTAAGCCACCCAAATAGAACTCAGTGATCTTGGCAAAGGCGAGGAGAAAAAGAAGCAAAAAGAGCTAAATACCAGTTGGCAGAACACCATATACAGATAACCTTAATTCTGTACATATGGCATACTTTTTATTTATTTATTTTAGGTAGTATGTAGGTCAGGCTGGCCTTGAACCTGTGATGATCCTCCTGCCTCAGCCTCCCAGCACTAGGATTACAGGTGCACATTATCACACCTCGTTTTGTTTTTGTTTTTTTTTTTTAGGTTTTTTGAGACAGGGTCTCGCTTTGTGGTTCAGACTGGCCCCGAGCTCAGCCTCAAACTCACATCACAATCCTCCTGCCTCTGCCTCCCGAGTGCTGGGATTACAGGCGTGAGCCACCATGCCCGGCACTGTGGCATGTGGTACTGGCTGCTGCTGGGTGTGAGTCTCCACACCCAGTATTGTTATGTGGTTACCGGGGAATCGAACCCCGGCCCTTGTGCTTGCAAGACAGGCGCCGGAACCACTGAGCTAACTCCCCCGGCCCTTTGTTTTTGTTTTTGTTTTTAAAGCAAACTAGACGATATGGCTTCTCCAATTCCTAGAAAGGTCAGCCAATCATGCTTTAAAAGTTGATGCACTGTGGTGGGCCAGTGGTGCAATGGATAACGCACCTGACTACGAATCAAAAGTTGATGCATGCCAGTCTTTCAGTCACACTGGAAATACATTGCTGATTGCTCAGCAAAACGAAAACACCTCCCTAGAAGCTCAGACGCCAGCACTGTGTGGCCATCTGAAGCTGCCCAGTATCATTGGCCCTGGGCAGCTCAGCTCTCCTCTGGAACCAGCAGAATGTCTGGAGGAAATGTATAAAATGCAGACAGCCCCTCAGTGGCTGTCCACTCACTGAGCCGTTGCGGAGCTGGCCCTTTCTAAGGAGCAGGAGAGCCCCGTGCAGACGGCATCCTGGGGGAAAGGGCTCTGGCTTGGCTTGGGCTGCTAAAAATGTCCCCAAGCCGAGAGTGCAACCAGTCACCCTTGGCACTCACTCCCTCCCCAGACAAGACAAACTCCAGTGTCACACCATACTCCGCAGAAAATGGAGGCTGGCTCAGAGTTCACCCATTTCTTCCTTCAAATGACACCTGACCAAGGGGTCCCAACTATACCAGCTCTAACTGTGCCTCAAATTGCTTTACCAAGTCCAAGAGCTTCTCACTGAGAGGCATCTTGTCTGGGAGCAAAGCTTTCCCATGACTGAGAAAACAGCCTTGGCGTGAGGGGTGGTCTGACTCAGTGGCCAAGTCCTCTTTGGCTGCAATGAGTTAACACGACATTTCATTTGCCACCTCCTTTCAGGAGTTTTAATAATAATCTTTTTTTAAAAAATCAAAGTAGTTATACATTCATACAATACAAGATCCAAAAGGACACATGGTTACTCTTGTTATCCATAGGGAATTGGTTCTAGGACGCAACCCCCTCACCCTCTTTAAAGAAAACACTAAAATCAACGGATGCCCAAGTCCCTAATATAAGTAGTACAATATTTACACCTATGTATATCCTCCTGTGTACCTTAAACTATCTCTACATTACTTACAATGCCCATCACAATGTAAATACTATATAAATTATTGTTATATTATATTGCTTAACAAATGATTAAAAAGTCAAAACACGTTCAATATAGATATAATTAATTCTCCTAAATAGTTCTCAACTGGAGTTGACAATACAAGGAGGTCTCCCACTTGCTCTGTCCCTAGCACCTGAGTTTCCGAAAAGAGGTGCTCACCAATACTGTCTTCCAGAGTAGCAGGAGAACTTTCTTCATGGGGAAGTGGGGGGCATGGCCGCTGCAAAATTTGGTCACCATCCCAAACAGCATGATGGCAAATGGCTCGTTGTTGTATAGTGGGGAGCCTGGAGATGACCGAAAGCGTCAGGACCACAGGAGGAACACAACCCTCCCAGATCCCTCCAGGATCAGGTCCCAGGCAGGGCTTCCAGAGAAGATCCCCCGGGGTCCTACCCAGCTCAGCTCTGAAGGTCTGTCGCATTGTTCTCCATTCAGCCTTGTCACCCTCGCACTCCTGGTGAACAGCCTCCACAATCAGGTACATGATGTTGAGTAGAACCCTGAGCATAAGAGCCAGCTCATCATGGAGTAAGATGGGGAATTGAGGGACACCCCTGGCTTCCTCACATCCCAGATAACATGAAAAACGCCTACACCCCGAGAACAGCTTAGGGAGTGGAAGAGGCCGTAACAGAGAAACTGAGAAACGGCAATCTGAGTGTCTCACAAAGCAAAGGAATGTGAGGCCTATCTCTGGTCCCTCCTTCATACTTCAGGCTGTTCTAGCTGGGACCAGTAGTTTTGCACTTCCAGTGTCCAACAAAGTGCTTGCTCAATGTAGGTGCTTTAATAAATGGTTGTTAAATGAAAAAATATAAGCAAGAATGACCAAAACAAGTCACTACCGTAAGGTTCCTAGGAAGGAAAAAGTACAGAAATGGGTGTGGGGGTGGGGAGCAAGACTGGATCAGAGTTAGAACACGAGAGACGTTCATCTAAACAGAAGAAACCACGAGGCAGCACAGGGATCCCAACTGGAGTGGGAAACACAACAAATAGTCTGAAACACTTTCAAATTCCCCAAAAGAAACAGATTTCCACAAATATGGAAAAGGTAATTTCATTGGTTAGCAGCTACTATTACTTCCTGCACAGGCATGAAACACGAAGTTGTCAGGACTCACTTACTGGGAACAGGGATGAAGCTGTGTGTGAAAGAAGATGGGAACCCATAGATCTACTCTGTTTGTTTAGTCCCGGTGTAAAAGACCCCACAGTCAGGTTCTCTGCAGCAGTGTGGGCCTCTTGCCCACATTTAACTAGCTCTTTTAACTGGGCTTCACTGTGTACTTCCTTGGTCTTCCAGATGTGCCATGCAGACTTCAGCAGGGCCTGCCAGTCAACTCACTGAGCTCTCACACTGCAGACTAGTGTGTGCAGAAGGAATGCACACAGAACCAGGAAACCCAAAGACTCCCCCACGCCCTGCTGGAGCTGATTCTCTAGCTAAAGCTCAGGGTGCCAGGGCTGCTGCCGCCTCACCTCAGGTCCGTGCTGTCAGCCAAGGAGATGGCAGGCTTCCTCACTGCACTGCTGCATGCGGCACTGTTGCTGTAGGAGAGACCTGGGGTCACCTTCCCACGCAGCAGGGCAGATAAGTGTTGCCCTGACAAATATCACTCAGTGGGGACACTGTGTTAGATACATACTTAGGCTACACAGGAGGCCAGAGAACGATGTGGTTAGGAAGGCAAGCTCTAGACATGGCTGCTAAGATTTGAATCCCCGCTCTCACACTTTAATAGCTATGTTGACTTGGGCAAGGTACTTAACTTGTCTGAGCCTCCTCATCTATAAAATTCAGATGAGTATCTGTGCTGTTAGCATGTATTAATCCATATAATGTCCACAGAGCAATGCCTGGAACATATAGCCCTGAGTGTTCTTAAGTCATTATTATTGGTAGTGTTATCCTTATATGGGCAGTAACTGATCCTGCAGCAAGCTTTGGCTGAGCCTGTGTTACTTTGTCTGGCCTCTTGCTGAAGGAGAAAGTACAGGGCAAACAAAAGGGATTTTGCAGGTTTCAATGGGAGTTCAAAGTGTGCCTGGGTCTGGACAGGACGTGCAGTTTGGTAAACAATCTCCACACTAGGGAGCACCAGGGACTATCATTAATCCCACTAGACTTCATGAGGTGCCAAGCACCTCCCTATATGTAACCCTGGTAGTGAAAACCAAGCCTGGGACCAGATCCTCAGCCAGAGGGCCCATTTACCTCTCTCACAGCCAGTCAGTTCTGTAAATTCTGTCTCCCTTCTCCCCCACGCCTTCCCCTCCCTACTGAGCCCTTCAGTAGAAGTGCTTACTCTATTTCCATGTTCAGAAGCTCCACCAAAGCATTGAACGTGCCCACTTCCAGGAGCAGAAAGATATTGTAGCGCATCCAAAACTGCACTTCCGCCTCTGAGCTGCATTCCCCAAAGGTGCCTGCAAACACAGGACATGGCTTACCACGCCCTACACACAGATGGATGGATAAGGTCATTAGCAGAGGTGCCACAGGTCCCTGAGGAGGTCCACATGGTACCTTGGGCAACATAGAGAATTGCTCGGGCCACTCTGAGTCTCTTCTCCCTGGCAGTGACCTCTAAGCCATCCAGGAGCCTCATGGCATGAGTACGGTGTTGGTTGGTGTCCAGCTCAGTCCACTTCTTGTCTGTCACTGTTGGACAAGAGACGGATGCTAGGAGAGCTCAGAAAAATTCTCACAACAAAATGGACTTAATGTTACTGTTCCAAATTCAGGATTGTCGTAGGGCAGAAAAACGGTCTCCTCCTGTTGTCTGCGTTTAAATTTCCTGAACAGTCACCATCAAGTACTTACAATGCGCACTGTAAATGTCACATGTGGTCTTGAGCAATCACAGTTCAGTACATTTTGCATGTTGCTCCAGGATGACTCGAATCATTGAGATGACTAAACAAAACCCGGAAGCTTTCCTGATACAAGGTGAAGGGAACCAAGAAGTGGGGACAGTTATCTCACCATGGATCCGGAAGTCCTCCTCGAAGCATTTTCGATTCATCAGGAATTCTGGTCCTTCCGTGTAGCTGTAAAGCTCTGTCAAGAATAAAGTTTAATCATCAGCAGCTCTACATTTACATTTTATACCAAATCTCACAAGCAGCAGAGAGAATAAGGCACTTACTTCCAGTTTCAGCTCTGTCCCTGACTCACAGGGACTTCTAGACTATGCTCTTCAACTACTACAGGGGGTCTTAGTGGGGACATGGAGAGACCGTTGACCTGCGAGCAGAGTGCCAGTAGAGCACAAACCCAGGCATCCGCAGTCTGAAGCACATCCACCCACCCTGCCATGACACAGGCTCGCCACCGCCCTGAACACGGTCACTCAAGTGCCACCTCCTGAGTAGGACCTGCGCAACGGGGGCTAGAGAAGCAGGTCATGTGACTTTACATTAACACCAACAGCAGGGGCAACAAGAGACATGCACAAAGGCAGGCACCTTTGCCAACCTCTCTCATGACCCATGCTACAGGAGAGGCACTGCCAGCATAATGGTGTGTGGTCAAGGGCCTCACTCAGTGTAACCCACTGGGACCAGGACCTAATAATACAAGTGACCACAAATATGACACTTCATAAAAGTAAAGCACAACCTGAGGTTCTGAGATACGCCTGGCCTCAGTCAAATAACTAACATATCTTTTATATATACTATTGATAGGTCTAAAGGGAAAAAAGCCCCCAAATTATGCTCATTCTTAATCTTCTTAAAGATTAATAAGAAAAAAAAAACTACCCTCAAAATACATGAAGCTGCTCTACCTGAGAGCTCTGCAGCCCACTTGTCTGTGTCAGCATATTCAAACTCAAGGTCTGGAGACTCGGAATAGCCCTGTGGGTAAAAACAGGAAGCTTTACACAATCATCATAAGTGGTTTCCAAAGGAGAAAACACATATGTTCCCAGAGACAATGTCATCTTACAGGACACCATCGCTTCACTTTTTTGATGTTTCATCATGCTTTTACGTCTCCCGGGTTAGCTCAGGTGTCCATATTATGCCCTCAGATTACCTTATATTTTGCCTTCAAAGCACTTATCATAATTTAAAATCACACACTGGTACATTTACAGTGCTACCTTGATACTAGCTGGTAATTATTGAGCCTGGAAAGGTACCAAGTCAAAATGTAGTCACAATCAGCACATTCCAGTTTGCATGTTGAACACCACACAATGAGAACTGAGACAACATTTTTGAGTTAAAATGAGTACAAAGTGGTTGAGCTTCAAAGCCATGGAGAACCAAGCTATGACGGTATTGGTTTAGTGTCTGTCACTCCAGGATACTCCAAGTTCCTTAACAGTAGGAACTTCCACTCAGCAGTGACTCCACAACGTTCAGCATGGTATTTGCCTTGAAAGAATGGTTTCTATCTAGATATATATCTATTGAATAAACAAACACAAAGTTTCTCTTTTGTGCAGTGCATGCCCATTCCATACAGTGCTAAAAATCCAGAAGCTTCACTTCCTCCTGGCCAGTGAGCTCTGAACAGCTGAGGACAAATGAGTATCCAAACCCTCAGTCTTTTCTGCCTTATTTCAAACTGAACTGACAGAGAAAGCACAGACCGAACAGACTGGCTTGCCTCCCACATACAGGAGAGACTAACAAAGAGTATTTTTGTGCTGGGGATAGGTGATTAATGAGAACATGCCATCTTGAAAACTTTGAACTAAGAAGACTAGAAGAAGCAAGGGTAAAGAGGCAAGAAGAAACTGGGAAACTCTTTACTTAACCAAATCTACTTGGGGGTCTGAGGATAGCTCAGTGGTAGAGCACCTGTTCAGTACACACAAGGCCCTGTGCTCCATCTCTAGTGCTGCAACAATAATAATAATAATAATTTGTTTAGTAGATCTATTTAATTGGCTTTCCATGTGCTACATCTACGTGGGAATTAAAAGACAGAAAGAAATCAAAATGCACAATAAGAACTCAGAGTATAACTTGGTGCTAAGGTGCTCACCTAGCATGCACAAGGCTATTGGTTTATCTCAGCATCAAACACAGAATAATAATAAATGAATAAATACACATAGTGCATCAGATGTTATTTGTCTATTTATAGCTACTTAGATAAATTTAAATTTTAAATTTAAATTTAAATTTAAAACAAGGGCTGGGGGGCCAGGGATTTAGTTCAGTGGTTTCAGAGCCTGCCTTGCAAGCACAAGGGCCCTAGTTCATCCCCAGGAACCACATACAATGCTGGGCGTGGTAACAGTCACCCATCAGCAATCAGAACCACATACCACAGTGCCGGGCGTGGTGGCTCATGCCTGTTACCCCAGCACTTGGGAGGCAGAGGCAGGATTCCTGTGAGTTTGAGGATTGCCTGGGCTACATAGCAAGCTCAGGGCCAGCCTGAACTACAAAGTGAGACCCTGTCTCAAAAACAACAAAGCAACAAAAAATAGGGGACGGACTCATGCTGGTGGGCTTATCCTCACCACTTGTATAATCATCCACATTTGAAAAATTAAGTAGTCGTCCCTAATGTCTCATCATCTCATGTAAGGGATCCTACAATATTGATATTTTTTCACTTGAAAAAGTAAAAAATCTGCTTCATGCGGAGCAGGGGTAGTACACGCCTGTAATCCTAACACTCAAATGGCTGAGGCAGGAGGATTGCTGTGAGTTCGAGGCCAGCCTGGACTACACAATTTAACAGCTAGCCTGAATTACACAGCAAGACCTTGTCTCAAAAAACGAAACAAAACAAAGTTTGCTTCAACTCTGTTACCTCTATCTTGGAGTTGCCTATTTTCCACATATTTTACCATTAGGGGTGCAACACCAACAACAAAAATTAGACGTTAAGAGGGACTGATTTCACAGATCTAAAGATAGTATCATCACTTTTTGGTATAAGCTGAGACATCAAACTTGCATAATGAGAAGTTCCCTCACTAATAAGGGCCAGGTCTGCTTGGGAGTTGAATCAGGTGAAGGAGAACGCATAGTAAATGCTCCAGGAACGTGCTGATTAAGACGCCCTGAGACGTTGCGTCGTGTGTATTTTCATTCATGAATTCTGCAAAGGGAAGCAGTGGGAGGAAATTTAACTCGCGTGAGGTGAACAGTCAGCTCTAGACTATGGTATCTCCGGAAGGGGAGGCACAGCTCACTCGCAAGAGCGGAGGGAATCCCGCGCCCTCACGGGTGTTTAATGTGTATTTCTGATCTCTAACATCAAAGCGGCATCAGTCACACTGGACGCACCAACCATCAGGGACTGTCTAATCGTAGTTTGAGCCTACACCGGCTAAGATCAAAGGAAGCCGGCATGTTACCTCTACTATTCTCGCAAGCTCTGTCTGCTCAGCACTACTAGCAGTACTGTAATTGGTTGTCCAGCTACTAAACGCTCGGCTGTCCCCGTCCTGCCCACAAACTCTGTGTAGTCCAACGCACGGCCGGGACCACCATCGGAAATGATCAGGAGTTTGGGGGCAGCTGTAGACGAAGGACTCTTCACCCCAGTGCCTGGCTAGCGACCAAGCCCTCAGCCCGGCCCCGGGAACGAACTGGTCGGTCCAGAGCTCTGGCACCTTCACGCGGGCGGCTGAGCTCCGCGCTTCACGCCCCTGGCTCCGGAGGCTGTTCATGCTGCTCCTTTCTTTGTAAGGTGGCAGCTCCCAGGCCTGGCCCTGTAAACCCTTGGAAAAGCCACGCCTGACCCTGAAGCAGCCAGCGGCACGGACCCCAGCTGCCGCCCGCCGGGTGCTAGCCTCGCCCCCCGAAGCTCCTGACCTCCGAGTCTTTGCGCTGATTGCGGTTGAACTCTCGGGCTTTGCCTCCGGGTAGGAAACCCCCGCCGGGCCGCGGTGCCCCGGCTGGAGGCTGCGCGGCTGCCGGCGGAGGAGGTGGCGGTGGCTGAGGCTGCTTGTTGTTCACAATCAGCGGGCCCAAACCACCAGCTACCGGCTCCATCTTGGATGCTCCACACCCCCGGTTCAATTCTCGGACAGTCTGCGAGTACACCTCTCGCGTGATTTCCTCCAAGAAAAGGCTTTGGTCGCCATATTGAGTGTGGCGGCCAGTGCTGGAAGCCATCTTGGTTCACCAACCCTTTCCTGAATTCTGTCGGCCTGAAATCTTTCCAAACCTGGTAACTTTTGTTTCTCCTCATTTCTTCCGATTTCATTTTATTGCTATTTTTATCTGTGAGATCTCCCTTGGTTCCTTCAGTTTAGTTAACCCTTCCATCCTCTAACATTCCTGTCACAAGTCCTTTTTGAAGGCTTCGAGTGTACTAGTGAACAAACGGCGTATAAATAAGATTGCACTTTTAATAGTTTACATTCACTAGGGAAAATTATAATAATACATTAAATTGAATAGTTTTGGCAAGTACTACCGTGGATTTGAGAAACATTTAATAAATGCTGTGCTGCAGGTACAGAATGGGGCACAAGTTTCTGTACAGATGGTACATAACAGTGCTTGGTGGGCAATACACTATTTTAAACACACACGTGCACCCACACAGAACATAGGTGGGAAGGAAAGGTGAAGAGAGGATAGTTCATAGGTACGGGACGTAGTTAGAAATGATTTGTAAAGTTCTATAGCATATAGGATAACTGGTTGACAGTTGTCACAGTAGCTAATAGGTTTTATTTATTTATTTATTTATTTATTTTGAGACAGGGTTTCGCTTTGTCGTTAAGGCTGGCCCTGAGCTCAGCCTTGAACTCACAACAATCCTCCTGCCTCTGCCTCCTGAGTGCTGGGATTACAGGCGTGAGCCACCACGCCCGGCCCTGTGATATGTGGTACCGATTGCTGCTGGGTGTGAGTCTCCAAACCCAGTATTGTTTTATGTGGGTACCAGGACTGAACCTGGTCCCTTGCGCTTGCAAGACAGGCGCTGGAACCACGAGCTAAATCCCCAGCCCTGTTTATGTTTCTTTTTTTAAATTTTTAATTAAAAATTTTTTTTGAAACAGGGTCTAGCTTTGTAGGTCAGGCTGGTCTTGAACGCAGCCTCAAATTCAACAGTCCTCCTGCCTGTGCCTCCTGAGTGCTGGGATTATGGATGTGTGCCACCAGGCCCAGCATTGTTGTATGTGGTTACCAGAGCATTTGCCCTTGCTGGAACCACTGAGCTAAATCCTCTGCCCTCTTTTCTTTTTTTGTACTGGTTTGTAGTACATAATGTTCACATTCTTTGTGGAAGGTTGGTACACAACATATCTTAATTCTTTTATTTATCTTTCTCTCTCTTCTTTTCCCCTCCTTTCCATCTCTTGGTTCCCGTCCCATATGCAGAAGATCAATCTCACTATCAAACAGTTTTTCTAATCAACTCCTTTATATATTTTATATGAGACTATTCAATATTTAAGTTTGTGTGTTTGGTTACTTTTACTTAACATTTTGCTCTCAAGATTATCTATTTTTCTACAAATGACTCAGGTTTATCCTTCTTTATGGCATAGTAGTACTCCATGGTGTATAAATTCCATTTTCTTTATCCCATTCATCTATCAGTGACCATACAAGTCACTTCAAAGACTTTAGCCGTCATAAATTGTACTGCTGTAAACACGAGTATGCAGGTATCACTGTAATATGTCTTTAACTCTTTCAGGAAGAAACCGAGAAGGAAAATAGCTGGTAGAAATAGAATTTTAGTTATTTGGAGAATCTTCATACTGATTTGTATAATGATAGTATTAGTGTACATACCCACAAACAATGTAGAAAGGTTTCTTTTTCTCCCTGCAGCCTGGCTAAATTTGTTATCTGATTTCTTTTTCTTTTTCTTTTTTTGAGGAAAATTGTACATTTATTTCAGGTTGTTTACAATAAAATGCAATATAAATTTAATGAAAATTAGAGAAATAGTAAGTTTTTGTTAATAGGTGACCACCCAATCTCAGGTATTTCTTATTTCATTTTATTTTTTAAAATTCATATCTTTATTGGTACATTATATATACATATCATCATCGCATTCAATATTGAGAGTTTGTATCAGTATATGACATGACGTGATTCTCATTTTTTCTCATTCCCCCACCCACCCTACAACCCCCTACCCCTATATACATAAGCTTTGTTTCCTTTTTTAAAAAATTACTATTACATTCTTTTTACCTTTGTTATTTACCCCTACACCCTATTTCCTTATAAATATTTTCTATTTCACAATATCTACTATATATACTAGAATTCATTTACCTCTTCATTTTCTCATACGAGAGAAAAGATACGGTATTTACACATCTGTGACCTACTTATTTCACGTATGAGGATGTCCTGAAGGTGTATCCATTTGAGTATCAATGACTCAGTCTTATCATTTTTTATGGCAAAGTTATCTGACTTCTTGATAGCAGTTCTTTCTGGAGCAAAATAGAATCTCAGTGTTGTTTGAACTTGCATTTCTGTAATGGCCAGAGATGTCAGACATTTTTTCATGTTTTAGCCATTTGTACTTCTGAGAAGGGTCTGTTCATTTCAGTCACCCATTTTTTGATCGGGCCTTTTTACTTGGAGGGAAGCATAATTTTTTGAATTCTTTACACATTTTAGCTATTAGTCCTCTGTCCAAGGAATAAGTGACAAAAATATTTTCTCATTCTGTAAGTTACCTCTTCACTTTGTTGGTTGTTTCGTTTGATTTGTAGAAGCTTTTAATTTGTTGTGATCTCATGTCTTGACCTAGTGGTCAGGGGCGGGAGAGCACCATGTAACTTTCTAACTGTTGGATTTATGTATGACAGATGGTGACATAAAGAGGTTGTGAGGAGACATGGGGCATTATGGGAAGGAGAAGGGCCATCTTTGGTGGGAACTCCATATTCGCTTTGTTCTGTACTGGTCAGACCTATAAAAAAGCCACAACATTATTATTAACTTTGTTGAGAACTTTTAATCTAATAAAATGGAGAATTCAGAAGAAATGGATAGATTTCTAAATATGAACTACCAAAACTAAACAAAGAAGACATTAAAACCCTGAATTATCTAATATTAGGCAGTGAGATTGGAGAATAAAAAAAAAAAAAAAAACTATCCCAAAAGTCCAGGTCCCAGTGGATTCACTCTCAAATTCTACAAGAACTTTAGGAAAGACATAACACCAAACTCTAATAAAATTGAAAGGAGAAAAGTGTTCCCAGAATCATTCCTGGAAGCTAATAACCCTGAACCCAAAATAAGAAAGGATCCAATCAGAAAAGAGAACTATAGACCAAGTTTTGATGTAAAAATTCTCACAAGATGCTGGCAAACAGGATGCAACAAATCATTAAAAAGATCATACATCATGATCAAGTAGGATTTATCCCATGGACACTAGGATGGTTCAACATATACAAATCAATACATGTAATACATCATATAAGTGGAAGCAAGAACAAAAATCACACAACCACCTCAATTCATGCAGAAAAGCCTTTGCCAAAACCCAACATCCATTCATGATTAAAAAAAAAAAAAAAGAATTTCTGAAGAAAATGGGAAAAGAAGGACCATATCTCAGGGGCTGGGAATGTAGCTCAATGGTGCTGCCCTGCCTGTCAAGTGCAAGGTCCTGAGTTTGATTCCTGGTACTGCCAAAAACAAAAAATAAAAAACATAGGCCCATATCTTTCATGATGCACTAAACTAAAAATGGATCAAAGATCTAAAGATTAAAGTAGACACATAAAATTCTAGAAGATAAAATATGTAAAACTCTTGAAGACATAGACATAGGTAAGGATTTACTGAATCTCAATCACATAAAAGATAAAATAAGGATCAAGTCATGAGATCACATCAAATTAAAAGCTTCTGCTAATCGAAGGAAACAACCAACAAACTGAAAAGGTAACTTACAGAATGAGAAAATATTTTTGTCACTTATTCCTTGGACAGAGGACTAATAGCTAAAATGTGTAAAGAATTCAAAAAATGATGCCTCCCTCCAAGTAAAAGGCCCAATCAAAAAATGGGTGACTGAAATGAACAGACCCTTCTCAGAAGTACAAATGGCTAAAACATGAAAAAATGTCTGACATCTCTGGCCATTACAGAAATGCAAATTCAAACAACACTGAGATTCTATTTTGCTCCAGAAAGAACTGCTATCAAGAAGTCAGATAACTTTGCCATATATGCTCAGACTGCGTATAATTGCCTCCCTACTTTGCCCCACCCCAACTGCTCCTCTATCTTTAGAGCAGTTGGGCAGGTATCTCTCCCTAATACATCCCTGCTATGAAACACCCAGGTCTTGGTCCACTACCACTTTTAGCACAGTCTGTTGTGATTTTTGTTTTTTTAGTTTCTAATTGCACTGATTTGTACCTTTGCTCTTTTAAATTGGCTATGGGTGTGTCTATTTTGTTTGTTCTTTAAAAGAACCAGCTCTTTGATTCATTGATTCTTTATATGGTTTATTTAGTCTTAATCTTATTAATTTATTCTCTAATATTTATCATTTTCTTCCATTTCCAAACTTTAGATTTGGCTAGATCTTGTTTTTCTAGGACTTTAAGGTGCATCAATAAATTATTTATTTGGTTCACTGTGTTTTTCTTTAATATGGACATTCATAGATGAGCTTCTGTATTAAGACTGCTTTCCTCATGTCTCATAGGTTCTGATATGTTGTACTGGCGTTATCAGTTGATTCTAGAAATTGTCTAATTTCTTCCTTGATTTCTGTGATCCATTTACTACTCAAGAGTATGTTTTTACCTAATTTCTTTTGCCATTTATTTTTAATTCCTTTGCACTATGATCTGATAACATGCATGAGATAATTTCTATTTTTATGTATTTACTTAAGCATGCTTTATGGGCTAGCCTGCGGTCTGTTTGGGGGGATGTCCCATGTGCTCCTGTGAAGAATGTGTATTCTGTTGCTCTTGAGTGGAATACAGTATGTATCTACAGCTGTAAGCTCATTTTCAAAGGATTGAATCAACTCTGATTTTTTTTTGTTGAATTTGTTTTTTGTCTAGTTGACCAGCCTATTTATGACAGTGGAATACTGAGGTTTCCCACTATAATTGTCTTGGTGTTTATCTGATCTTTTATGTTGATTGATGTTTGTTTTATGAAGTTAGGCTCACTCATATTTAGTGCACGTATGTTTATATCTATTATCTCTTTCTGTAGAATTGTTCCTTAAACCAGTATGTAGTGGCCTTCTTTGCATTTTCTGATCACTGCTGGCTTGAAATCCACTGTCTGTATGAGGATAGCTAATCTTGCTTTTTAATGGATTGTGGTGGCATGGAATATTGTTTTCCATCTTCGATTTTTAATCTGTGAATTTCTCTTTGGATTAAATGTGTTTCTTGTATATGGCACATCATTGTTGCTCATTTCCTCCCCTCCTAGCCTTTCTAATGAATGGCTCACTCTGCCTGGCATACCATTTTGGTAGGAGAGAGACAGAGAGAGAGAGAGAGAGAGAGAGAGAGAGTGTGTGTGTGTGTGTGTGCGCGCGCATGTGCGCATGCGTGCGCGTGAGTATATATATATATATGTGTGTGTGTGTGTGTGTGTGTGTGTGTGTGTATGTGTGTGTTGGCTTCACTGTCTCTTTCAAGGACATCCTTGAGAATTTTTTGGAGTACTGGTTTAGTGGTCAAGAATTTCTTTTTCCTTTTTTTTTTTTTTTGAGACAAGGTCTTGCTTTATAGTTCAGGCTGGCCCTAAACTCAGCCTCAAACTCAGCAATCCTCCGGCCTCTGCGTCCTGAGTGCTGGGATTACAGGCGTAAGCCACCACGTCCAGCACTGTGCTATGTGGTAATGATTGCTGGTGGACATGAGTTACCACACCTGGCATTGTTGTATATGGTTACCAGGGAGCAAACTGGGACCTTGTACTTGCAAGGCAGATGCCGAAACCACTGAGTTAAATCCCCTGTCCAAGTCAAGAATTTCTTGAGGTGCTCTCTGCCATGGAAGTACCTTATTTCTCCATCAATTTTGAAAGAAAGTGTTGTAGAATATATAAAAGTCTGGGTTGGGAACTGTTATCTTTTAGGACTTAAAATGTTTCACTCCAAATTCTGTGGGCCATTAAGGTTTGTGTTGACAAATCTGCTGTAATTGTATGTGTTTATCCTTATCAGTGATTCATTACTTTTCTCTAACAGCTTTTAAGAGTCTGTCCCTGTGTTGGATGTCTTGAAGTTTGACTCTGATAAGATATTGAGATGTTCTCTTTGGTCATGGATATTTGGGGTTCTATATGCCTCACTTATCTGTATGTTTAATTCTTTTTTTTTTCCCCCCTAATGCTTGCAAAGTTTTCTGCTATTATTTCTGTAAACCTCTTCTTTTTTTTTTTTTAAGGTTTTTTGAGACAGGGTCTCGCTTTGTGGTTCGTTCAGGCTGGCCCTGAGCTCAGCCTCAAACTCACATCACAACAATCCTCCTGCCTCTGCCTCCCAAGTGCTGGGATTACAGGCGTGAGCCACCACGCCTGGCACTATTATGTGGTATTGGTTGCCGCTGGGGTGAGTCTCCACACCCAGTATTGTTATGTGGTTACCGGGGATTGAACCCGGGTCCTTGCGCTTGCAAGACAGGCGCCGGAACCACTGAGCTATATCCCCGGCCCCTGTAAACCTCTTCTTTATGCCCTTTAGTCCATTTTTTTTTTTGATTCTTCACTTTTTACAATTAATCTTAGATTAGTTTTTGTGTCGTCTAGCAGCACTGAATCCATTTTTCATGTTCTTTGTGGTTTAAGATGTGTCTGAGTTACTGGTCTCTTGAAGCATCCCTGACTTCCAACTCTGATAGTCTGTCCTCACATTGGTCACCTTGCTGTCTGTACTTTCAGTATAATTTTTAGTCTGTTCTATGGAAAAAGTAGAGAAAAGGAGTAGGAAAGTTGAAGAAAGAAAGAAAAAGGAAAAAAATGAGGCCAAATACAGAAAAATTTTTTTCTCTTTATTTTTGAATGAGTGGTTTCCTGGTAAGATTGTAGTTTTGAAGTCTAGCAAGTCTAGGTATTCTTCATCTAGCCTTAAGGCCTTCTGTTTACCAGAGGATATGGCAGTGTCCACACTGAGAGGTGTCCTTGCTCATGTTGGTGGTGGATAGGGTAGGTGGCCAGACCTCAGATCTGTTCCGGATGTAGGCAACAGGAAAAGGGTTCAGGAAATACCAGTAGATACTTTCAGACCCAACTATTTCTTTTTCTCTTTCTTTCTTTCTTTTTTTTTTTTTTTTGAGATAGGGTCTCACTATGTAGTTCAAGCTGTCCCTAAACTCACTATATAGTGAAGGCTGACCTCAAACTTCTAGTGATCCTCCTGCCTCAGCCTCACTAGTGCTGGGATTACAGTCGTGAGCCACTACACCCAGCACTGTGGTGTGTGGTACTGATTGCTGCTGGGGTGAGTCTCCACACCCAGTATTGTGTGTGGTTACCAGAGGATCGAACCTGGGCCCTTGCGCTCGTAAGACAGGTGCCAGAACCACTGAGCTAAATCCCTGTCCCGGCTATTTCTGAAGTCAACTCAAGACAAGTCTGGCTTTTCACCTGGAGGAGTAGAGCCTAGTGCCCTTTGTGGCCCGAGTTTAAACTTCTCAGGGTCTCTTTCCAGCCTGCTCCTTGGCATGGCTGTCTCTCACCCAGTCAGTGTGGGAGAGTAACACTGGGAGCCCTGAAATGAAGTTAGTTTTTAACTGTTCTGAGTTCCAAATTTATGTAATCAACCCCTTTCTAAAATGGCGCCTGAGCAAGCATTGTCTAGAAATATGGTGGATGCCCACGCTTAAATCTTTTTCTGGCTATTGTCTGCTGTGTGGAAGTAGTTCTCTTAGAGAAAAACCTTGAACTGTTTTTTGCACTTTACCGTGGGCTCTGCTGCTGTTTCTCCCTGGATTTTCAGGCCCTAGGCCCTTCCCTTGCTTCTGGGGAGCCAGCTCCCCTCCCTGAAAGCTTCAAGAGCCAAAAAAAGAGTCCAAAGTGTTTGCTTCTTTTTCTTGCTTTATGGACCATCTTACCAACTTTCTGTAGCTTCTAATTTTTCCTACCAGTTGCTTCCTGATTCCTGGTGGTCTGCTTGTCTTTTTTGCTTCACCCAGTGGTCATTTTCGAGGATATGGATTCTGGATCTCGGAGAGGCTGAATTTGGCTCTGAATCACCACTCTGCCATTTTCTTACCCCTACCAAACTTTTGGTCAAAGGAGTCTTTGCTAATTTCCCCTAATTTCAAGGTAAGAAGAGATCTTTCTTTTAGACAACATAAGGCCATTTCTTAGTCCCCTTTGCTTATTAGGGACAATGGGCCATTTGTTCAGAATATTTTTTTCTGTTTTCTAGGAAAGTAGTCAGCCCTATAGAAAGGGATTTTTTTTTTTTTTTTTTTTTTGAGATGGGGTCTCACTTTGTGGTTCAGGCTGGCCCTGAGCTCAGCCTCAAACTCATATCACAGCAATCCTCCTGCCTCTGCCTCCCAAGTGCTGGGATTACAGGCGTGAGCCACCACGCCCCACACTGTGGTATTGTGGTACTGATTGCTGCTGGGGTGAGTCTCCATGCCCAGTACTGTATATGGTTACTGGAGGATTGAACCCGGGTCCTTGCGCTTGCAAGATAGGCGCCAGAACCACTGAGCGAAATCCCCAGCCCAGAAAATGAATTTCTATGGAACAAAAAATGATTCATGGTAAGAATAGGCTGTAAACCCCATCTGTAGGTCCAAAGGGCAGTTAGTTAAGATGTCTATCATGAAGTATCTTTAGATAGTGAAATAAAGATAGTAGTTGCATTTCAACAATTTTCCTAGTCTGCAATTTTGTCTTCTCAAAAATGAAAAATTAACAAGGAATGCAGCTCACTGCAAAAACCTTGGATGCCACCAAAAAAAATTGGAAGTGTTAATCTGGAAAGCTATGAAGCTATTGGAGGAAACTTGAGATTCAGTCACCAGTCTAGATCACAGTTTACCAAGCCTCAGATACAGTGGACAAGGCTAAAAGCTAGTAATGAGTATGTTACACTTTTCCTCAAAAATACAATTTTTCTCTCCAAAGTTATCCTCATTTCTATTAAAGGCAATCACAGAAAAACTTGTTTGCAAAATAGGGTTTTCTCACTAAAGTTGGTCTGATTGTTTATGTTAGTGCACAAAGCTAGTTACTGACTACATAGGTTTTTTTGTTGGTGGTGGTTTGTTGTGTTTTCTTTTGTCTACTTTTCTGGAATTTTTCACTTGAAATCTGATTCAACTTTTTTTTTTTTCTGATTCAACTTTTTGCATGACGGTTGTTTGAACCAAGGGCTTCATGCACATTGAGCTAAATCCCCTGCCCTTTTTAAATTTTATTTTGAGACAAAGTTGCCAAGCCTGTCCTCAAACTTGGAATTTTCCTGCCGCAGCCTTCCAGTTAGGATTTTAGGCATGCACTTTGGCACCTAGCTCAGTCAGCATTTTTTAAAACCTCCTCCGTCTTGGGCTAGGGATATAGCTCAGTGGTTCTGGTACCTGCTTGCAAGCACAAGGGCCCTATTTGATCCTGATACCCACATACAACAGTGCTGGGCATGGAGACTCAAATCCACCAGCAATCAGTACCACATACCACAGTGCCAGGCATGGTGGCTCACATCTGTAACCCCAGCACTCGGGAGGCAGAGGCAGGAAGATTGCTGAGTTCAAGGCTGAGTTCAGGGCCAGCCTGAACTACAAAGTGAGACCCTGTCCAAAAAACAAAACAAAAAAAATATTGTTTTTCTTCATTTTGAGATAGGATCACCTTGAGTCACTAAGTTGTCCAAGCTAGGCTTGAACTTTGGCCTCAGCACCCCAAAGTGCTGGGGTTATGGGTGTGCACCACCATACTTAGTTATGAATTCCTCTTTGGAGAAGTCCCAAGACATTTTGAGGGCCAGGGATTTAGCTCAGTGATTTTGGCACCTGCTGTGCAAGCACAAGGTTGTGAGTTCACTGCTCAGTACCAAAAAAAAAAAGACCCCAAAACCAAAACAACATTTTGAACTTCTTAGACTTGCCAGAAAGCAACTTTCTTTATTGGAGATCTTTTTTTGGAGACAAGGTCTTGCTTTGTAGTTCTGGTTGGCCCAGAACTCACTATGTAGCCCAGGCTAGCCTTGAACTCTCAGCAGTCCTCCTGCCTCTGCCTCCCTAGGCACCACCATGCCTGGCAAAACCTCAATCCTTTGACTCACCCTCTTTTTTTTGAGACAGGGAGGTCTTGCTTTTGTAGTTCAGGCTGGCCTTCTGCTCAACCTTCAACTCACAGCAATCCTCCTGTCTCTGCCTCCCAAGTGCTGGGATTACAGATGTGAGCTACCATGCCTGGCACTGTGGTAAGTGATACTGATTGCTGGTTAGCATGAGTCTCCATGCCTGATATTGTTGTATATAGTTACCAGGGATTGAACTGGGGCCCTTGTATTTGCAGTGCAGGCACCAGAATCACTAAGCTAAATCCCCGGCCCAAGACTCACCTTCTTGAGATCTCTTTTTTTCTTTTTTCTTTCTTCTTGTACCAGGGATTGAATGTGCTTATGAGGCAGGTACAGCATCACTAAGCTAAATCCCCAGCCCACTAACCTTTTAATAATAAAAGAAAGCCTGGTTAACGTCTGTTTATTCAAATAAGCCTGACAGCTTACTATCTGTCTTTCACAAGGTAGAAGGTGAATCTTAGATTTTCTAGGGACTGCCAGAAAATTTCAGTGTTAAATTTGGATCAAAAAGACTTCCTTGGAATTAAACTCTGGGAAGTTGTCAGAATGTCAAAACTGTTAAAAACTTGGTTAAATAGGATATTGATTATCTATTTAACCAAAATGACAATAAAAAACCAGTGATGTAATTCAGTGGTAGGAGGCTTACTTAGCATTATAAGACCTTATATTTGAACTTTTGGCAAACCAATAATATTTTCATTTACCAAAGATTACTCAAGTCACACGAGCTTGAGAAGCACTGGTCAATCTCTGCTTCTCTTAGAGTTTTAGGTACCTAAGAGTTTTTTATTTTTCTTTAAATCAATTAGATAGAACTCTCTTACAAGTTACTTTTAGCAATACCATCTGGAGATAGGAGACTTCCACATGTGTCCAACACGTTGGTTTACAAATTTCTTTTCATGGTTCTGATCGCAAACTGAAGTGGATGAGAACTTACTCAAATTTCCCCATAAGGTCAACACTGAACCCAACCATTAAATTTGATTTGATTCTCATCCAATTCAGTGTGTAACTGGAATCATGGAAAGAATTATATTTGTGAACTGAGGTACCACTGTATGAACACTGACATACATAAACATGTAGACAGACAAAAGCAAAAGTCTTATAGCTTTTTCTAAAATTATAGCCACTACATAAGTGTGGTAATACAAAAGTCATTACCCTATAAAGAAGAGTTGAGGGCTGGGGATTTAGCTCAGTAGTTCTGGCATCTGTCTTGCAAGTGCAAGGTCCTAAGTTTGATCCCTGGTAGCCACATATCAGAATGCTAGGCACACCTGTAATCCCAGCACTCAGGAGGCAGAGGCGGGAGGATTGCTGTGAGTTTGAGGCCCTCCTGGGCTACATAGTGAGCTCAGGGCCAGCCTGAATTACAAAAGTGAGACTCTGTCTCAAAAAAAACAAAAAACAAACAAACAAAAAAAAACCCAAAACAATAGTTGGACCTAAATCATGTTTCTGATAGTTAGAATAAATAAGCATTACTCACTCAGATACTGCATTTACACTGGCACCAGAATGAGAGTCAGAGTCCGTACTCTATCCTGGCTAAACCTCCTTGGACTGTGCTTTATTTGGTGTCTTGTGCTTAGTTTGATTCCGATTGAGGCATGAAGGAGGGTGGAAGTTTGATATTTAGGTGTGTGGTCCTTAGAGGGTGACTGGGTGGAGACTCCAGGATCCAATACTGCTGTTTTGTTAGAAGAGAGACAGAAAGCAGGACGCACACACACTTGCGCCGTGCCTCTTCCCGTGTGATGCCCCGTATCACCTCAGGGCTGTCAGCAAGAAGGCCTGCGCCACATGCAGTCCCTTGTTCTCAGGCTTGAATCATGAGCCAAAATAAACCTCTTTTCTTCTTTAACTTACCCAGGGGTATGTTGCTATTAGCAACCGAAAGCAGACCAATACACACAGGACAAAACCTTCCCAATGTGAAGGAGCACAGCTGGAGAGGTTACTTCCAGGATTTGCAAGGAAATATTTACACAGCCCAGAAGAGTAGAAGTTGCAGATGTTTCTTTAAACATTTCTTTTTTCTCTTTCACTTTTCATTTGTAAAATGAGATTAATCCCGTGGTTGAGGATTTAGCTCGTGGTTTCTGTGTCTGTTTTACAATCACAAGGACCCAGGTTCTATGTTGGTAACTACATACACAATGCTGGGTGTGGAGAATCACACCCACCAGCAATCAGTACCACATACTATAGTGCAGGGCCTGGTGGCTCACGCCTGTAATGCCAGCACTTAGGAGGCAGAGGTAGGAGGATTGCTGTGAGTTGGACGCTCATCTGGGCTACATAGTTGAGTTTAGGACCAGCCTGGACTACAAGGCAAGACCCTGGCTCAAAAAAAAAAAAAAAAAAATGAGGTGCATCCCACTTGTCTTTTGAAGCTGTTAATCTCCTGGGATAATTTTTTTTTTTTTCAGGTTTTTTGAGACAGGGTCTCGCTTTGTAGTTCAGGCTGGCCCTGAGCTCAGCCTCCAACTCACATCACAGCAATCCTCCTGCCTCTGCCTCCCGAGTGCTGGGATTACAGGCGTGAGCCACCACACCCGGCACTGTGGTATGTGGTACTGGTTGCTGCTGGGCGTGAGTCTCCACACCCAGTATAGGTATGTGATTACCGGGGATCGAACCTGGGTCCTTGCGCTTGCAAGACAGGCGCCGGAACCACTGAGCTAAATCCCCGGCCCTCTCTTGGGATAATTTAAGTGAGATCATTTTGAAAAGTGTAAGGCATTGCCTTTTAAAAAGGAGAATTATTGATGTTACTAAGAGGGGAAAGTGAAAGTGAGAAATCTTTTCTCCACCAGGAAGAGATGGGAGGAGGCAAAGTTTCATCTCTGAGCCGTTACAGCATTGCAAGGACTTTAGAAACAGGGTAAGTTCCCCTTGGACTCTGCAGGAGGGGACTGGCATGGCGTGTGCCCATAGGCTGCCAGGTACTGCACAGCACTCTTCACAGCCATGGCTACCTAAGTGTGTGCGGGAAGACAGAGTGAGCCTGCTCATGGCAGTTTGTCTGTTTTTGTTTTTTGAGACAAGGCCTCACTTTGTAGTTTAGGTTGGCCCAGAGTTCACTGTGTAGCCCAGGTGAGCCTCGAACTCACAACAATCCTCCTGCCTCTGCTCTCAAGTGCTAGGCATGGTGTGTAGTTACCTGGGATTGAACTCCGGACTTTGTGCTGGCAAGACAGATGCTGGAACCCCTGAGCTAAATCTCCAGTCCCTCATGAAGGCTTCTATCTGAGCCCTGGCTGAGACCGGGGTAGTCCTTGATATGCCTGGTTACAGCCATGACCCACAGAACATCTGTGGATCTGATTGTGGACTGTAACTGTAGTGTAACGTCAAGTTCTCTCCGACAAATAAATAAATGATAATACAAATAAATGATCAATAATGTTTTAGTTAGTTGTTTACAAGGACAAATAAGTAGTAGTTAATCTTGTCTTTCAAAGAGATCAGTTTAACTCTGACTCAGATCACATTAATTTATAACTTCCTAGCTTTCTTATGTATAATATGAAGAAGTCAGAAGAGGACATAGAGCTAGACATGGTGGCACATGTCTATAATCTCAGCACTTGGGAGGCTCAGGCAAGAAGATCTCTAATTTAAGACCAGCCTGGGCTACAGTAGTTCAAAGCCAGTCTGGACTACATAGTGAGATCCCATCTCAAAAAAACCCAAATTAATTATTATTATTTTTTTTAATAAAGGAGAAGGTGCTGGCATCCCGATGTATATCCAATGGGCATTTCAAATTTAGCATGTTACTAACACTGAATTTTCTCTCTTGCCCCCAACCTTCTTCTTATTTCAAAAAACTATATTACCAAGCACCTATTTTTTTCAAGCCCAAACCTAGGCACCATCCTTAATTCCCCTCTTCTTCACCTGTCACATCTAGTCTACCAGTGACTGTCCCACCAAAAGATATCCCAGGCTTACCTCTTCGTGATTACCACTCTCCTTATTTCTCTGACTATTCCCTGTGATGGATCTCCCAGCAGCCAGAGAGATCTTTTAAACAAGTTGTTAAATGTCACTGTGATATTTTGAAATGTGAATGTGGTCTTCACCCTGTTCCTGCCAAAATCCTTAATATCTTCAGAGTGTTGATCTCTTTTTATATGCTAACAAGTTGACTAAGGCTAGCCACCCTGGGCAGCTTCTTGATGGGGGTTGGTCACTGGAAAGATGTGGATTGGAGGGGGATGGGATTTTAGTCTCACTCCCCAGCCTCAAGTAAAGAAGAGAGATGAGATTAAAGGTTGAATCGATCATGAACAGGTATGATTTGATCACTCCTGACTATGTAATGAAGCCACCACAAAACTCTGCCTTTTGGGAACTAGGTGTTTGGGGAGACTTGTACTGTTCTGTCTACAGTTAGTAACAATAATATGGCAAATATTAATTAAATACTTGCAGTGTGGCAGGTACCATGCCAAGAGTAAACTCGCTCAACCTCGTGAGTATGCCATGAGGTTGGCACTGGCATTTCTGTCATCTGCAGATGAAGAAGCCAAGACATGGAGAGTTAAAGTATTCTCTCACAGTCACATAGTGTATTAGGCCAGGTTTCCTCAAAGTCAGGCTCAGAGGCAGAGGTCTATGTGTGACAGTTGTGTTGAGGATCACTTCTCGCACTAACAAGGTGGGGGAAGTGTTGAACTGCAACACAGTTGGAACGGAATTTGGGGCAGAAAGGGTCCCTTAGGACCAGGGATTTAGCTCAGTGGTTCAGGCGTCTGCCTGGCAAGTGCAAGGTCCCGGGTTCCATCCCAACACCACATACCACAGTGCCGGGCGTGGTGGCTCACGCCTGTAATCTCAGCACTCGGGAGGCAGAGGCAGGAGGACTGCTGTGAGTTCAAGGCTCGCCTGAGCTACATAGTGAGTTCAAGGCCAGCCTGAACTACAAAAGCGAGACCCTGTCTCAAAAACTAAAAAAAAAAAGAAAGAAAGAAAAGAAATGGTCCCTTAGAGTTGCCCACCCTGGAGATGAGGGCCAGTGTTTATATTCTGGTGTGCATAGCCTTTGGATGGCAGTCTGTCCCTGGGGAAGGACCTGTCTTTGGACAAGGTGCCTCCTTTTCCTGCACTAGTAACTGAAGAAGGGCATAGCTACAAACTGCCAGAAGATCCCAGCCCTGAGAGGGGAGCGTGGCTGTGTACCCAGAGCCCAGCACACTGTGCATTAGCTTCTGTTTTGGAGTAACAAAGTATGTTAACACTTAGAGGTTTAAAATGGTATTTTTATTGTAGCATTAACTGTGGGTCAAAAATTTAAGGATGGCTTAACTGGACGCCATGAGCTTAAGGTTGTTAAAGAAAAGATTATGTTAACACTTATAAAAACCAGAAGGAAGATTTTGTTCAGGACTATTGCAATAGCTGACAGAATGATTGCAACAGAGGAGAAAGATCTGGCTCAACTCTGAATCTAGCAAAGAGAAACAGAGATCTAGAGCCAATGAATAGAACTGAGGGGCTGAGTGGGTTGAAGATTATTATTAAGAGGGTGCATCGGGCCAGGGATTTGGCTCAGTGGTTCCGCACCTGCTTTGCAAGTGCAAGGGCCCAATTTCGATCGCTGGTAACCACATACAACAATGCAGGTCATGCCCTCCAGCAATCAGAACCACATACCACAGTGCTGGGCATGGTGGCTCCCACCTGTAGTCCCAGCACATGGGAGGCGGAGGCAGGAGGATTGCTGTGAGTTCAAGGCTGAGCTCAAGGCAAGCCTTAACTACAAAAGTGAGACCCTGTCTCAAAAAAAAAAGGTGCATCAAGGTTAGAGAAGTGTCAAGATGAAGTCCAAGGAGGTCCCCCTCGAAGAGAAGATGGGAACCTTAACTTACTCCCACGCCAGAGGAGTAGGTTCTTGTCACAGAAAAGAACTACAGGACTCCTTAGTGAAAGGAATAGAAAGATTTATTGGGCAGAACCAAAGAAATAAATGCCACTCTGAAAGAGTGCAGATGCTCGATATCGTATGGGGTCAGGTATTTATGAGGGCTAAGCCAGTGTCAAAGATGTGTAGTGCTAGTGTCTGTCAGTTCTCCTAGTCGCAGGCTAGGTTAGAAAGCAAATCATTTGCATATTTTTGAAGTTTAGAGATACAGGACTCTAGAGGTGCTTTCTTAAAGGTGGAAGTCTATTGATTCAGACTAGGATTGCAGATAGGTACGTTAATTAGATATTTTGCAGGCAGTTAGACTGGGCCACACCTCAGGAGTCAGCGTGAAGGACAATTGAGACACATTCTCGAAGGTCAGACCTATAAAAAGAGAAACTACTAGGAAGTACTTCCCCTAGGGATGAGCAGCAGTGGTTAGTAATCGAAATAGGTGTCAGTCACCGACACGGGGAACCAAGATCTTAACCTACCCGTCTCTTTTGTTCCTTGTGAACCAGCTGTGTGTGTTGCTGCCAGATTTGTTTCCCCATTTAATCCATATTACCAAAGTGACTCTCCTTGTAATCTTATTGGTTGATCATAGTTTTTGCCCCACCTCATTCCTGCCTTATGATTTCCCATTGGCTCATTATTACCTAAGCGACTGTATTTGTAATCTTACTAGTTGACTATAGTTTTATCCCACTTTAAATCCACCTCACCTCATGGCTTTGTTGCATAACCCCCCCCCCCCAAACAGGATCCTCAGCAACCTGCTTTCTGGTTCCCCTTGCATCTCTCTTAGACGGAAGCTGTCTTTTCCACTAAATTTTCCTACTGTTAACCTGCATGGTTCCTAGAATTTATTCTCCAGTTTTAGAGAGCGTGACGCCATGTTTCGGATGCCAGCAGGTGGGGGAGTTACATCTGTTCCCTCCAAGGCACTATCAGCAGAACCTCAGACTCAGGTTAGAACTTACTTTAAGACTTTTAGGTATTTAGGTGCGAGAGACTTGGAAGAAAAGGAAGCCGAGAGATGAAAAATAACTAACGTGTATAATGTGGATTGTGACTTAAAGGTGCAGTTTTCTTTCTTCCTTTCTTTTTTTTTTTTGTATCAGCGATTAAACTCGTGATTATGCCTTTGTGAGGTAGGCGCCAGAACCACTGAGCTAAATCCCCAGCCCTGGCAGGTTTCTTGAAAGAACAAATTTTCAGTTACATCGTCTGTGTCTCCTCTTTATCTTTATTTCCTCCATCTTGTTTCATGAGGAGTCTCACTAAACTGATTTCCAGGAATTTTTCTGAGGCTGAGCAGGCAGGCCTAAAATAGGTGGCTGCAGGTGAGTAACGCCAAGACCTCATCTCCTAGAGGGCTGTCCTGGACCGAGCCAAGGAGATTCCCCAGACAGGGCATAGGCACTACAACTCACCCACCCAAAGAGCACGTCCACTGACTCCCATCACAGAAGAAGAATGTCAGGACACATCTGGGAGAGGCACAGGAAGATTTATTTGGCAGGAAAACAAGGACATGCTGAGAAGGGAGTGTGGGTGCTCATAGACTGAAACATGTTGTGGACGGAGGCTGGGTGTATTTCTGAGTTTGGGGTCTGGGAATTGGGAACTGGCTCAGTTTACAAGTGCAGTGGAATGGCTTATCCCCAGGCCTGCTGGACAGGAAAAATCACAGGCAATGCAGAGCTCACAGCCTGAGTCATTCATGGACTTTTCCTTAGATCCTAACTAACAGTTGTTGAGGAAACCCCTACAGTTTTATGGAAATCATAAATATCCTTCTCAAATTTTTTTTTTCCTCAACTGGTTTTCGGCTGGAGGTTTTCAAGTAGCCAATCGGAGAGCGTTACTCAGTTCTCCTTGCTACTGGCTGGCTGCTGCTTTGTAATCTGTCTCAGCAGATATACCTGCAGTTGCACATCACAATAAGTAGCTGTACCTTGTATAGCTATCTTGAATATTTTCAGTTTTGTTCTTCTTAAAGCCCTAAGATTCCTAAGATGCTGCCAGAATGCCCTGTACCTTCTAAGGCTTTATTAATACAGTACTTTATTAAATTACATAATTGGGGGCCGGAGATTTAACTTAATGGTTTTGGCACCTGTTTTGCAAGCGCAAGAGCCCGGGTTCGATCCCCCAGTAACCACGCGCAGCAGTAATCAGTACCGCATACCACAGTGCAGGGCGTGGTGGCTCACACCTGTAATCCCAGCACTCGGGAGGCAGAGGCAGGAGGATTGCTGTGATGTGAGTTGGAGGCTGAGCTCAGGGCCAGCCTGAACCACAAAGCGAGACCCTGTCTCAAAAAACCTAAGAAAAAAATAAATAAATAAATAAAAGAAAAAAATTACATAATTGGGAGAGACATAGCATATCAGAAATGGCCTGCTTCAGAGAGCTTTTCACCTGGGCTTAGTCAGAGAGAAGTTTTTGGGGGAAACCCTGATTCTCAGTAAAGCAATAGGTAGTAGATGTAGCCAAGACTCCGAAGTTTCTTGGGTAGTTTTGCCAAGGTGGTTTTACTGTGTAAAAATATGCGAGCATTCCACTTTTCCTGCCCCTTGAGGGTACCAAGAAGTGGAAAGAGAATACATTATTCCTGAAGCCTGGGGAACTGTGGAAACAAAGGAAGCCCATTATCACTCTGACATGACGTTTGAAACCTTATAATGGCGTTTTCTCTTTTAGAAGAGAGCATATCACAGGTGAAGAAGGACCCCCTTTCTGCAGGTTTTACTCTAGTGTCCAGACTCTCCACGGGGCTAGCGGCCCTCTGGCGCCATGTTATCTTCCCGCTGTGCATGTGTAATGTTGGGGTTTTTTGGAGAAGGCAGGGTTTTATTTTCTAATGCCACAGTAATTAACTGGCCTTGTCCTCATCCCTGTAGTCATTTCTCCGGAGCATTGCCAGTTTCTTCTACTTTGTCACTGTTGTTGAAGACCTAAAAGCTGATTAATAGGTGCGTAAGGACCCATAGTTTGTTTTTGAAATTTTCTCTGAACTAGTGAGGCTGGTTGACTAATAAAATACATCCCCAATAAAATTTATTTCACTGTTGAGTTAGGATTAATATTAGTACATTGACGGAAATTTTCAGGTACGTGTCCCAGAAACAAAACAGGATTTTTTCCCTGTTTTGAAGATATCTCTATTCATAACTGAATAGCTCATTTATCCATCTTTCCATTCTTTCAGTCAAACAAGTAACTGTGTGCTTGTGCTTTTCATAACCTCTGTGTCCAAACTGATATTGCAAATGATCCACTTGGAAGGGGACGGGCACTACGCCACATTCTCAGTGTCTTCCAGGGTATAAACTTCATCACAGCAGCTCATGCTACACCATATGTATAGACTCTTTTGGGATATAGCAGGTAGGAAACAGTACTTGAAGTTCAGCCCAGGTAACATCACTTGTTACAATCAAAGCCTAGAATTCGTTTATGAATTTATGTAGATCCTCTGAGAAGTTTCCCAATTTTTGTTTGCATTGGGCAAGGTCATTCCTCATAACAAGATCATTCTGCATTTCCTTCCTGATGCTTCTGGAAATGGACACATATTTGAAGGTTTTGATACAGTTGAATGACAACAAGTGCTACTTCTTGTCACCCCAATAAGACTAGACTCCTCTGGTCGATGGGAGGATGGACAAGTTAGTAGGGGGTGGTGTACAGGAAAGGCCATGAGAGATGATGGAGTGGAGGATCTCCTGACCTGCAGGGCTTCTAGAGCCCCTCTTTGCTGTAGGGGGCAGAGGGGGCTGAAGAACTGTATTTGAGACGTGTAGTAGCTCATCTTGTATAGGGTCTGACTCTCCCCTCATTGCTTCCAAGAGCGCATGGCCATAACAGATTGTAATTTTGAATCTTGATACAGATTAAAAGGAGCAGCTTAGACAATCTGCTTTGATCTAGAAGCACCCAGAAGTGTGCATGTTGGGGGGGGTGGCTCCCTCAGGTGTCACCTTTAGGTCTCTTTCCTCTTACTGTGTCTCCATTAGCTCCCACACATGAGAGATTCGCTCCAGACACTGGATGGGTTTAGTCCTTATCTATGTCTCCTGAAAAAGCAAATTTCTTATTCCCTCGGACCCAGGGATGGATATGTTGACCTGAGGGGCTTTCTAGTAGGGAGCTGAATATCCGGGGATGTTCCCCTAACAACCCTTTCCATTTCTGGTTAGAAGGAGAAAATGCTCATCTCTGTGGTACTGTTAGGAGCATCTGATCACTGTGAAGGAACATCAAATCGAGGGAGGGGGAGGGAGGGAGGGAGTTGGGACCTCAGCTGATCCATTTATGAAATAGGTGCCCTGAGCCTCATCACAGTTTTCAGGATGTGTCAGCAGGAGGAGAAGGAAGGATTTATTTGGCCGAAAAAATGTGCAGTGTCAGAAAAGAGAATGGACTCCACTCACAGATGTATTATGGTCTAGAACTGGATCTATTTAATTATGTGAGGTTATTGGGTAGTAATCTATGAAATTTGTGAATTATGGAAAGGTTATGGCCCATTGACAGGTGAAAGGTTCCCTGTGCAGAGGAAAGGCATGGACGCAATCAGTGCATTGTTTAAGACTTAGGAATTTAGGCGTGAAGAGTCTGGAAGGAAGGAAAAACTGTGACTTGGGGTAACTGGCTCTGAAGCTGCAGCTTTTGAAAGTACAAATTTTACAGTTATGCTTTTCCTTATCTCTCTTCTACCTACCTTTATTTCTTCTATTCTACTTCTGTAGGAGCCTGACTTTGATGAAGAGTGGTGGTTTCATGGGCCTCCTGAAGTCAGTGAAGCCATTGGCCAGAGCTGTGGCTTCATCTGAAGACTTAACTTGGGGAGGGGAGAGATGGAAGTACCATTTAAGAGGGAAAGCTGTAGGGTTGCAGCAGCCTCATCTGCATATGTTTAGTGATATTTTCATATGATTCATTTGGTCTTTGAGAGAAAAAAGAAAAGGGCATAGAGCTTGTTTGGTAGAAAAGAAGGAAATAAAAACAGCACAGATAAAAGTTAACCATTAACAAACCCACAGTGTAAATAAAAACCTCCAGTGCTAGTTTGCTTCCCATTGTGCATGTGTGAGAGATTCTTTATCATATCTTACCATTACGTGAGATAAAATAGTCTTCATTTAAAAGACAGAAATCAAACTGGGTGAGGTGGTTCATGCTTATAATCCCAGCACTGAGGAGGCAGAGGCAGGAGGATTGCCACAAGGTTGAAGCTAGGCTGGGTTATATAGTGAGTTCAGAGCCAGCCTGAACTACAAAGCGAGACTTGGTTTCACAAAACTAAAAAAAAAAAAAGATAGTAGTCACATGATTCTATTCTTTGCTGGTATGTTTGAGTGAAAGAAAGCAGGTGTAGTGTCTGAGACGGCTGGTTCAGTTAAGGAAGCACACTCTCTCCAGTCTCTGGCTAGGAAACACCTTCAGGTAATCCTTCAGCAGTAATTTGCCCAGGTAGAAGTACAAAGGCAAGAGAATCTGTGAAGAGAATGGGCCCTTTGGCTTTCACACACTGGAATGATGTTATGTGTGAGAACTTTTGTGATTTAAAACAACCAGAAAAAACGGCACCAGAGCCCAGCTGTTCCCCAGTGAGTCTTTAGGGCCCCGTGTGTGGGAATCCTTTTTATTTCTTTTTGGCAGTCGTGGGGAGTCAGCGCATTGCTTCATTCACCGTAGGCATGTCCTGTACCCCTGAGCTCCTGCCCGAAGTGTGGGTATCTTTGACCTATCTGGCTGTTGCCTGAGGAAGCAGAGACCAACAAAGTGGGAGACAGCAGGTTTCAGGTCAAGTTTGTTTTCAGGAGGCATCAGAAGGGCATGGTGCTCATAGTTGGGGCTTTGCGCCATACCATTGTGCGGAGAAAATCTTCACTGAGAAATGAGCAGCCTGAAGGTGACCCAGGAGAAAGACTGAGGTAGTATTAGCCCCTTTGCCTAGTGCCTTGCCACTCGGCAGATTTGGAGTCCCTGAGTCCTCGCTCATGCCTGTGAGGTCTCGTTTCCATGAGTCTAGGACGTGCTCCAGGACTCTTACTCCCTTTGTGGTGTGAGGGTTTGAACGCAGGATCTCACATGTGCTAGACAAGTGCTCTCCTACTACGCTATGCCCTATCCCTTTTATTTTTTGAAATCTGTATTTTTAACAAGCCCCACACGAGACTCATGCACTTTTGGCATCACCGGAAGCCTGGTTTGTAGCTGTTGTCTAGAGGACATTTTATTGAGTATGAAGCATAGACCCTGAAGTCAGATTCAGGTGGATTCTATTTCTACCATGTGCTAGCTGTGTACCCCTGGGCAAGTTATCTTTCCTGTTTGAATTTCCTCATCGCTTTAACTGGAAGCTTTTCCAGCTCTAACTGGAAAATAAACTTCAGCTGTATTAATAGCTGGTTGTTACCATGGTGATGGCCAGTGTCATTCTGAAGATTATACCTCACTATTCTCTTGCACATTGGCTACTTGGAAGAGCGTGGAAGGCGAGGAAAACTGAGGGGGCTGGCATTTCTGACCTCGAGTTAGTGTTACTTTCAGGGAAATGTGGGACTAGTACCTATCTCACAGGTTAATGTGAGGACTGTTTTCTTAAGTACTTAGCATGGAGCCAGATACACTGCAAACAATGCATGTTACTAGTATTATTCCACAGCTACAGGTCTTTATCCATAGCTCCAAAATTCTGAAAACCAATTTTTTCCTGAAGTTTGGCAGGATGATGTGGCAGCAAAACATGGTGAAATATAATGGGAGATGCTGATAGTCTTTATATCTTTTTCTGTGAATTTTATGTTTAATTATGTACAGAATGCCGCTCTATCCCTTACAGCTAATACATAATATTCTGCAAGTCTACATATTTCCTGAACATCTGGAAAATGCTTAAGCGCAAAGCACAGGGATTTCTAGAACAGCGTAATTGAATTTTGTTCCCTCTTCTTGCCAGGGATCCTGAGAACCAGGCGTGAGAAAACGCGCCCTCTTGTGGTAACAGTGGAGAAGCACTCCCCAGATGAAGGAGAAGAGACCGGATAGGGGAGGTAAGCCGTTCTAGTACACAACGCAGAGCAGTTCTTTTTAGGGCACTTAAGTATAGGCTCAAGGCTGCCCATTTAAAAAGTTAACGGTCAGTTTATTAAAGTAACAAAACATTGTTTAAGCTTTTTACAGTTCTGTGTATTATACTTACAAATCTATGTATAAATCCCTTTAAACATTTTCAAATGCATATATATTTAATAAATTCAACTTCCTTTTTTGGAGTAATTCAGTTGTCTGGTACAAGAAGCCAAACAAAAAATTCCACTGTTGTACATTATTTCCAATACTTTTTTTTAGGTTTTTGGAGACAGGGTCTCGCTTTGTGGTTCAGGCTGGCCCTGAGCTCAGCCTCCAACTCACATCACAGCAATCCTCCTGCCTCTGCCTCCCGAGTGCTGGGATTACAGGCGTGAGCCACCTAACTTTCTTTGCGAACTGTCCAGTCTATTACTTTAGTTGGGATTTAGTGTCAGTCAGATAGTTTTGGGGTAGGCATGTAAAATACTGCATTTGTTTTCTTCTCCTTTACTATCCCAAAAGGCTTTGCATTTATTATTATATGGCCTAAGATGTTGTTCAGTAGAGAACAATTGTCTTTTAAAATTTCAAGCAAGTCTTTTTGTCTTGAATACTTAACAACATTTTAACTTTGAAATGAATTTATCAGAATCTACCCAATCCATTCATTTTTTTGACTCAGCTGAGTGAATCCAAAGGACACTCAGTCTTTACCACCACAGCTCAGCCATAACATCAGGAAGTTAACACGTTTCCATTTTACTTTCAGACCCCTTTCTAGTTTCAGCAGCGGTACAAGGAGTGTAGCAAAATGGACAATTCAAGAGCAGTTCTAGCTGCAGCTGTAGGTCCTTCTCAGGGGCCTCAGTGGGAAAGCTTGGTGGCATACAGCACACAGCATGGAGGCGTGGCTGTCTCCACCTCGATTTCAAACCAGGCCTCAGAGTGCCGTGGGAGTCTAGGCAGGGAACTCCCGCAGAATCCAGGGTGCTGGGGTCACTAGCACTCCCCCGTACAGCCATGGGGCTGGGGTTGTGCAGCCTCAGAACTCCAGAAAAACCAGGGTGTGGCTCCAGCCTGGGAGAGCTGCAGACTCAAGGCTCCATGAAAGGCGCTGTGTGGACTGCTCCCAACAAACCCAAAGACCCAGCTCCCACTTCGGTGTCTGGAAGGCAAAATGGAAGCCACGATTCCTGTGGAGCTAGTTTTAAAGTTCACATTGTCACATTTCACCTATTACTCTTTCTTCTGTGCCACTTCTTTTTGAATAAGGTTCATCCTATGCCTATCCCATTCTATTTTAGAAGTCTAGAACTCGGCCACAGAGCACTCTGTCTTCAGATGAACTGTACTGTGAATAGACCCACATCTAATTTAGTTGAGACCTTGCACTTTAGATTTCTAAATTGGTACTGGAATGAGTTAAGACTTTCCAGATTATTCGGATATACTTTTTTTTTGGCATGTAAGAACATGAAATGGGGAGGTGTAGGCAGAATGCTGTGGTTTGAATGTTTTCTCCAAATGCATCGGTTGAAATTTAACCATCAGTGTAACAGTATTAAAAAATGGAACCCATATAGAAGGTGACTGAATCACAGGGCTGAACCCGACCAATCAGACGCACACCCTTCTCAAAGGCTGGGGGAACGTGCTTGCTTAGCCACTTGCTCTATGAAGATACAGTGAAAGGTACTGTCTCAGAAGCAGTGAGCAGCCTGCTTCAGACACCAAATCTGCTGATGCTTCATCTTGGACATTCCTACCACTATAACAGTGAGCAAATAAATTTCTTCAAATATTCTGTCATAGCAGGAACAAACTAGGACAGACACCTCGTTATATCAGAAAGTTTTGATGCACCTTCAGAGACTGAATTGGGTCTGCAAGGAGCTGAAACTGAAACCTTGGGACATTCTTAAAGGAAGAGATTTAGGTGTAAGGTCTTGGAAAATAGCTCTGCAAATGAGGACCCTTCCAGCTTCTACACCAGGGCTGCCTCTTTACAAAGTGAAATGCGTAGGTCTGAGGCTTGGCACAGAGCAGACATTGAAAACATATATTCATCAACTTTTTGTCATTAGAAGGAAAGATTATTTAATTAAATTAATTTATAAAGAAAAGATAAGGTTTACCCTGGGTGTGGTAGCCAGGCCTGTAGTCCTAGCACTTGAGTGGCCAAGGCAGGAGGATGGTAATTTGAGGTTAGATTGGGCTACACAGCAAGTTCACAGTGAGTTCTAGGCCAACGTGGACTATTTCACAAGGTCCTGTCTCAAAAAATAATACAAAAATACCCCCCCAAAACAATTTTTAAAAACCCCCACAAAAACCCAAACAAACAAAAAGAACATGTTATTTTTTTAGCTTGCAGTTTTGGAGAGAGGTTTTGGTCTGTGATCAACTGGCTTACTACTTTGGGCCTGTGGGGAGGGAGCAATTAGGATACCATGATGGCAGCCAAGTAATAAATAGCAAAAATGGTCAACAGCAAAGAAGCAAAGGAAGAGGAAGGAGGGGCCAAGAGTTCCCTTCAAGGCCACGCCTACAGTGGCCTGAGCACCTCTTACTAGGCCCTTCCTCCTAAAGGTTCCACCATACCTCCCGTCAGTATCACCTTGGGGACCAGGCCTTTTAACACACACACAGGGAACATTTAGCATCCAATTTGTACTAACTGCAGATATTGAAAACCAGGTACAGTGGCACATGCCTGCATGCATTCCAAGCTACTGGGGAGGCTGAGACAGGAGGAGTTCAGAGATAGCCTGGACAGCTGAGCTCCACTGTCTCAAAAAAAAAATTAATGAACAATGCTGCATCCAGTCTCTCTATATTTGGTACTCAGCATATCTATTAAATACTACTGAATAATGATTTGTCCCATCCTAGAAAAGAGGTTTTAATGAAGTCTGGCTATTCAACCAGTGATGACACAGACTACCAATATGGTCTTATCATTTTAATCAACTTTAATGATTATTGCTCATCTGCAAGGATTAATATTGCATTCATTAAAAATCATTCAATACAAAATGAACTTTTCCTCCCAAGTTGCTGTCCACACGCTCCCTCTGATGCCAGACATTTTCCAGTGTCCCCTGTTACATGGCTTGACAGAGACGGAGCCCTTACCTATTATTCCTATGGACACATTAATAGATACAGAATCAGAGGGCAGGCCAGAGGGCAGCAGGACGTGGGCCCCTTCTTCCAGCAGAGGTGCCCCACAGATACACTGTTGGCCAGGTTATCTCCCTTAACAGATACAATGTTCTGATTGACTGGTAAAGTGGCCCCCTAGGAAAAAGGGCTTCAACCGTTAGCATCTACAGAGAAGAAAGCATGTCACACTGGCAAGCAGTAGAGACTGGGTGGGGAGAAATAGAGAGAAGGGGGAGAAAGTTTTGGCAAGATAGTTCTCCCCTGCTAGAAAGCTGCAGGGTAAAAGCTTGTTTTTCTTGTATTTCTTTTTAATGTCTGTTTCTCTGATCAGTGGAGAGAAGCGAAAATTTCTAGAATCTAACACTAATGCCTGATCCAATTTTGAAGGATCACAAGCTAGAACAAGTTGAGGATTTGAAATCCTGGGTAATTATATACTTAAAGCTCATTTGACCATGCAGAAATGCTGGTAAGCAGGGTGCATGGCATGGGACTGCATCTTTCTGATCTTTGAGAAAGTCTCTCTGGGGATTCTTTTGGAGTATGAGTCAAGATATATTGTCTGCTTTCTCTAACACAACTTGTCCTTTAAAATTTTAGTTCATAAATTTTTTGGTGGTATATATCCATCTAAAGTGGTACCATTTCTGTAAAGATAATATTATCCAGGGCTACAGTTCCAGGCAAATTATATGGAGTTAAGATTTATTTCATCAGGGCCCAATTTATGGTTCTTCTTCCCATCCATACCTACCTTCCTCTAAATGTTTTAGGTTGCAGAAGCACAGCTGACCAGAACTTTGCTCTGAAAGGATAAAACCTAGATAGAGCTCAGTGCTTTATACCGAGTAATGGCTCAAGAAATTTGCCTTCAGCATAAGCTGTATGGGGCAGAGTTGAGAGAATCTGCTTATGGCTCCAGTTCGCTGATGCTATAAACTAAGGGCTAGAAACACAGAGGTTGAGTCAGAGTCTGAGTCTAGTGTTTCTCTAGACTCAAGCTGTGCTCTTAGCTCCAGAGGTTCAAGAGAGAAATCGGTTAACTAACCACTCAAGCAGTTCCTCGGTGTTAACACTAAAGGTTTTCCTTAGTTTTAAAAAAATACAACAGAAATAAATGCTAGGGTATAAAACTCAAGTTGCTAGAACCCAGTCTAGTTAAAAAATGGAAAACAGGGATTGGTGGGAGCAGAGGAAGGGTTGCAGCTATAAGTCCAAGTGGGTCTACTGGATCTTAACAAGCAACACTCACTAGTACACACCTCTGAACCGGACATACCACCTTTACACAAGATAGGGCTTGGAATTTCTAAGGGAAATGAACATGCACCACCTACGCCTCACCTACCTGGATGGTAGGTATATCCCTGCTCCTCTGAAGAAGTGAAAGAGCACTGATTTTAGCAGCTAAGAAGTGGGCTCCTTTAAGGCAATTTAGATACTGTAGATTGTTCACATAGACGGTACCTTAGCATTTCCTGTTAATAAAGTACCAAATTAAGACTGAAATCCCAAAAATGGTAAAGAATGAATCATTTTTCTGGGTTTGGACAGTAAAACCCTTCTTTAGTGGCTAGGGTGAGGAACCTGAAACCTCAGTTTCACCTAAAGAGCCATGAAGCAAGTTTCCTGTGTGTGGTCTGCAGAATTTGAATGATGAGATGAGAAAAGAAGAATGAAATTATAGAAAAAAATCAAAAGAAAAAGAATAAAAAGAACATAAAAGTTATCTTTAAAAATATTTCTTTTAGAGTCGTGTGGTTCGCATGGACTGGTCATTCCTAAGATGGTCCTCTAGTATCTGTAAAGAAAGAAATCAACTGGTTATCACTTAGGATTTCTACCTGAGAGTTCCAAGACAAGAATCAGAATAGTACCATCTCCAGAGCCCCTCCCTGGGCCAGGGATCCCCATCGTCAATCCCCAAGGCATCATTTATGTCTAGTCTACATGGTTCCTGACAATGCCATTTCTAAAATAACTGCCTGCTCTCCCATCATATTAGCCAATGGGTTTTGAATATATTAGTAATAGTTTGGGAGCTTTTACAAAGTAACTGCAGGGGCTCATCCTAGATCATGTACATCAGAACCTCTGGGTAAAGCCCAGGCTCCACAAACTCAAAATACACCCACCTCTCGGTATCTACCACTAAAAATACAATATGCATATTTTTCTGTATACTTCTTATGTGTCTGTGGTACTGGAGATTGAACCCAAGGCCTTATACATGTGAGGCAAGCTCTCCTATCACTGAAGTATACCTCTTGCTTTGCCTGTTAATATGGAGTAGAGTTCTTAATGCTTTTCAAAATCAGGCACAGTCCCTGAAGAAAAAAAACTGGGTGTGGTGTTTGGCTTAATATTGGGGAAGAAAGCATTTCACAGATTTTCTCCAAAATTACCTGTAATAATTAGGTTTGAATGGCCCATTTTTGTTGAGTCCCAGGTATTTTGCTTGGTCATCTGTTAGCTCTGTCAAGTGGGCATCAAATGATGGCAGGTGCAAGCTGGCAACATATTCATCTAGAAAAGTGAAAATATGGGAGAATGAACTGTGTCAAATATGCTTCTCATGGCATCCCTCCTCCCACTGACCTTTTTTTTTTTTAAGGTTTTTTTTTTGAGACAGGGTCTCACTTTGTGGTTCAGGCTGGCCCTGAGCTCAGCCTCAAACTCAATCACAGCAATCCTCCTGCCTCTGCCTCCCGAGTGCTGGGATGACAGGCATGAGCCACCATGCCCGGCACTGTGGTATGTGGTACTGGTTGCTGCTGGGGTGAGTCTCCACACCCAGTATTGTTATGTGGTTACCGGGGATCAAACCTGGGTCCTTGCGCTTGCAAGACAGGCGCCGGAACCACTGAGCTAAATCCTCGGCCCCAACACCCACTGAACTTTGAGTGAAGCTTTTGAGGAACAGGACAGGATGCAGCAACTTTGAAAGGATTCATAACTTGAAATAGTTATAAATTTTAAAAGCCCTAAAAACTATTTCTGGCAGAGTACTTCTCTCAATACCACCCACATGCATGGAGAAAGCTTCTTGCCAGAGTGACAAAATGGTGTAGACTTACACCTTCTTATCCTTCTCTGGTCAAAGTTTTAGCCTCACCCCAGCAGCCAACATATCATGTTCTACTCCTTCCTTCTGGCAGCAATCTCCTTAACTAGGTTAAATTATAATTAAATTACGAATCAAAGCGAATGCCTCAAAGCTCAAGAGAGCCTTGGGTCATTAACATTTATTTAGAATAAGATCCAAAAGGTCATTCAATCTCAGGACCATGGATTTCTAAGGTAGCTGGGACAAATTCACTATTTCTTCCCAGTAAGTTTCCCTCATTTCTACGAATACGAAATTTTAAAAATGCAATCTGAGGTAAACTGTTGCAGGGAACCAAAACAAGTTATATTTTAGTTTTAAGGCAGGCATTTGGGCTGGCCAATAAGAGATGGGAGGTGGAGACGGTGGCACAGAAGGGATGCGGACATATTAGGGCACACAAACTACACTGTCTTCTACAATGACGCCAAGGAGGTGATTTACCCATTGAGACTGAGAATGGACAAGAGAACTTGTTTCAGTTTCTTATTTTGGACCCGGGCTATACTCAGTTGCACCAGAAGTTTACTCAACTTCATAAAGCTATACGACATTGAGAGCTTCTACTTTAAACCACTGTACCCAGTGCTATAACTCATTAGCTGTATAATTCTTACAACCTGAAATATTTACCTATGATACTATTTTCATATTAATGATAAAGAATTGGAAGCCCAGGGAGATGGAAGCGTATGACATTGACTTGTGATAAGGTTAAACAGTCAGGAACACGAGAAGGAAAACCAGAACTCTGACTCTAAATCCAGTGCTCTTCCTAACCGTCATTTTATCAAACAATGTAGCCATTTAGGCATCAGTACAGGTTTCCTGTTTTTCACTCACCCATTTTCTTAGGAAGCAAGTATACATCCTGTTTGTATCGTCCTTCAGGTGCATTATAAAGTTCTATCAGCGCCAAGGCCTTAAGGGAGAAAAGAGGGCCAGAAAACAAAAACACTTTTTAGGGACATAAAAATAAAAGGTTTAACAGCAACTCGGGGCAAATACTACAGTGATCTGTTGCATTATGGCACCTGGGACTCTGCTCACAGGAAAGGCCAGCACATTGTGAGAAGATTTGCTAGTGTTTTTGTTTAGTTCCCAACAAAAAAAAAAAGGTAAATACCGTTACGCTGGCACGCTATATTCAACTGAGCAGACAATTCAGAGACACACAGACTAATGACACACACACATATTCTTTTCCATAATTGAGAAAGCCTAAGTCTCAGCAACTTCTGATATTAAAAAAAGAACAGGCTGGTAAGCACGCACCATGGCATACTCTTATGTGAACGCTGCTCTAGGCACACCTGGGGCCCTAAGTACAGTGAAGGGAAAGTGGGTCTTCTGCTGCATACCTGTGTCGTAGCTGTGATGGACAGAACAAAGGTGGGAACTGTGGAGCAGCTCAAATTGAGCAGACGACCCTAGAGAGGGGAGAGAGAATCATGGGATGAACTGTTGCCCTTTCAGATTCCAGTGAAATGTAAGTAAATGCAGGAAAGGACTTCCTCCCCCTCTATACGCAGCTGGAACAGGAGGAATTACACTTCCAGAGTGGGACTCTGGCTTTTATCTTATGTTTATCCATCTGAGTGTGAAAGGCTGAAAATCAGTTCTGGTCAGCAAATACATTACTTAGCAAAAAGTAGAGAGTGTTGGACTCTTTCTACTCTGTGAATTAGACCATTTGAGAAATACCAGGTAAACCCAGGCTCCTGTCTCCCCTCCCTCTGTGGATCCAAGTCCACCACTGGTTATGCTCTGCCAGTCTTCCATGTGTTACCTCTGCAAGGAGGACGACACGCTTGCCATCTGGCCAGATGACATGGTCCACCTGAGAACGTACTCGCTCCCATGTCAGCTCTGGAGTACGGAGGCTGGTCTGAAAGGAAGAAGGAACAGCTGACAGGCTGTAAAGGAAGGTAAGAGAAAGAGCTAGCAACAACGGACAGAGGCCTTACCACGTCGATTTCCGTGTTGGAGTGGCCCATATTGCACACGATGCAACTGTTTTTCATGCGGTCCAAGTGCTCCCGGGTGACCACATTTTTATTTCCTAAAAATAAAGGTGAGTTGCTGAGGGAAGGGATGCTGGGTCACAAAGCTCCTGACAATTTTCAATGAAAACATGGGAGGAAATTTGCTGGCACTGGAGAGTTTGCATACATCCTGAGAAAGGAAGTGCACAGCAGCTGGTGATCATCGACGGCAACCTGGATGAGGCCTTCATGCAGCTGAAGTTGGTGCTATCTGAGAAACTGAAGCCAGGGGATCGGCTATGCCTGAGGACCAGGAGTTGGTTCCCCAGCCTGAGGGATCCAGCTGGGACCTGGCTAGGTGTGGGGCCAGCACAGGGTTGGCGGAGTTGGCCCCAGCTGGACATTCAGTGGCTCCGTCCCTTAGCAGGTACAGGTATCTTTTTCACTCACCATGCTGAGGACCCTGAGGTCCCCCACCCACCTCTCTGGGACTTCCCCATACCCACCTCTCCTTCTGGGGTAAAAAAATGGCAGTGTAAAGGTAACCAGGGAAGAAGTCTCCTTCTGGGGAACATGTGATGGTTCCAACAAGTCGCTATATGAGGCTTTAACTGAGCTCAGTGCTCACTTACTGTGTCTGAGCATCAGGTCATTTTGGGGATTTAGCCTTGACTTAGCACCAAAGCAGGACACGTACCTGTGCAAGTTATCACAACGTCAACTTGCCGGATGACTTCATTTAGTTTCACCACTCTGAACCCATCCATGCTGGAAGAAAAAGAAGATGCACTAAGCCAAGCAGGGAAGCAGTGAGAGGGATGCTGGTCACAAGGTGAGAAAAAACTCTCCTCTGAAGTCAGAGCCAGTGCTGCCTCCCAGGAATGCTATGTGATTAGCTTGTGAAACTATATATACACATGGGCCTATTCAGACCTCCAAGACTTCACCCAGGAAGAGAAAATGCCAAGAGGCTAGGAGAACCCAGGATTAGAGTGAAGTCTTCTCTTTCCTGGCGCAATTTTTACGGAGAGTGATTAAAAAAGCAATCATGAGATATAAAGTATATCAGAAACATGAAGTATCTGGAGTGAATCAGCGCTGTGTTCTTACCAAGCCTGCAGAGCACAGATGGGATCGATTTCTGTGATGTAGACGATTGCTCCGAGGGCCTTAAGAGCAGCACAGCAGCCCTTCCCTACCTGTGGATCACAAGAAAGGTCGTGTTACCAGGTTGACGTAAGGCATGTATGGTGGGGGAGCCGGGCTCTGGGAGATAGGAATTAACATTCCAGATTCCACCAGTCATCTAGTGAGCACTTTCAGGGAGGCTCAACCCCAAGCAGATCAGAAACAGACCCAGATCGCATTCTGAACCTGAGCGGGCGAGGTGCTTTAGCACATGTGTCATAGCAAGGGTGAGGCTCTGGGTAACAAAACCTAAGTAAGAGCAATCATAACCTCTCATTTCTAATTCCAGAAAAAACTGGTAACTCACTTGTATCTATCTATTCAAGAACAGCCTAGAAGTTCAAGAACTTTTGTAGGTCATTGCTGAAGATAATAAAATGTGTAACTTATTCTAGTTTAAAGGTATTCAACCACATGCCACTTCCTCTTATTACATGTTACTCGGGCTAAAATGCTATATAGTCACTTGAATTACATCTCATAGAAAGTTATTGCTACAATTAAAGGAGAAAAGATAAGGACATGTCATTTCACAAGAAAAACTGGCGAAACTGGAAAACTCAATTCATTTTGTATGTCTCTGCTCATGGATCTGAATAAAATTTTTGCTACTATTTTAGATACGTTATCTAAAAACATACTGTGACCCCTGCATCAGTGACTCATGGCACCCAATATTTCCAATAAATCCATGAAAGGACAGAGACACTGAGGCCAAGCTATTTACCTCACCATAGCCACACACCACCACTTGTTTCCCACCAAACATCACATCTGTGGTCCTCTTCAGGCTGTGGAAACAGATAAGGGCTCAACTCAAAGCTCAACTCAGTGCCTCTGCAAAAAGTTAAAGTGTGGTTTTAAAGGCAAAAGGAAGACCAGGAGACCAGACTGCAGTGCTAGCAGACTAACACTAAGACCCAATCCAACTCCAACTCCCACTCCTGTACGTCTGAATATGTGCACATTTCAACCTACCCATCCAAAATGGATTCTCGGCAGCAATACAAATTATCAAACTTCTGCTTGGTGACAGAATCATTGACATTCATTGCCGGAACACAGAGCTTCCCAGCCTTGGACAGCTGATATAGTCTACAGGGAGAAGGGGCCACAAAAACAAACAAAAGCCAAGTGAGCTAGAGAAACATAATTCATGGCAAAATTGGTCTTGTTCTTTTCAAATTCTATGCTGTCTTTCCCAGTCTTTATTAATGCCCAAGGATATTAGTAAACATCATTATTTGCTTGTCATCTCTCCTGACTTTTTTCATTTTCTTTTCTCTCTACCCTTTAATTTTGGAAGGAAAATAAAAAACCTTTCAGTTGAAGAGCTTTATTCCATAAAGGGGATATTATATCCTTAGGCCAGCATGATTTCATCTTTAAACCCGTGCCTACTTCTGATAAAGACCAAATGACTCTGATTTGGTGTATGTGAACAGGCAAGTGTGTGCACACACCCTCTAAGTGAGAAACACTCCAAGTATCTTTGAGGTATTTTCATAGAAACAATATTTTGCCCAGTCTTACTTTTTGTATATAATATGTAGTTTTACATTTTTTTCATATTTCAAATACAAAAGTGTAACACAATATTGAATATAGTTTTTCAAGATAACGTTTATCCTTTACTCCTCTGGCCCAGAACACTATTTGAGAATTAGTGAGATAAATAAGAGAGAAAAATGTGTCAACTAGGACCTGAAAAACTTTCTTCTAGGATCACCTTAAATTTTCAAAAGTAAAACTTCAGTTTTAGCTAATGAAGATATTCCCGTGTAGTTATTGCGCATTGGAAACACAGCCCTGAAGCCTAACAGAGACCAGAAGAATTTGCTGAGGCAAGGACACAAGGGGCAGCTACTCCAGAATCTGTTACCTGTGAACACCAGTCACGCTCTCTTCCACAATGCCTCGGATCTTCTTAAACACGTTTGGATACTTCTTATAAACCCAGTGGGTTAAGTCTCCCCCATCATCCAGGATCTATAGAACAGCCAGAAGACTTCTATGGGCATTCAGGCTGCTAGAGCTGGGGGGAACTTTGAGCCCACTTTCTGTACTAGCAAGATAGCCCTGTGTGTTTTGGAAAAGCACTCCTTAGAGCTCCCTAGAACAGCTTGGACAGTGGAAATACAGTCAAATTTGTTGGTATAAAATGGTTAAAATGATTCCTAGGTTTGCTCTAGGCTCCAAGGAAGAGTATTAGGCTAGTTGTAGATTCATTTGTGTCTCAAGGCTTGAAATATAAAGCCCCTTTGAGTGCAAAAAAAACAAGAGCTGGGGCCGGAAGGAAGGAAAGAAACCAGATTCTTACTCCAAGAGGGATCACATCATTTCCTTCTGCTGTGTTTGAGCCACATGTTTAACTAGTATTTCCCTTCCCCCACTTTTCCATTCAGTAGTCAGCTCAGACTCATTCCTTTTTTTTTTTTTTTTTGGTGCTGGGGATCAAACCCAGGGCCTTGTACATATCTGGCCCATTCTGAATAAGTTTCAAGGTAAACATTTCGCAACAAAGTCAGTGTTTAAGACCAAACATCCAAAACATTATTTAGGGAACCATGCTTTGATGGAAAAAAGGAAATAAATCTATAGTCAAAAATATAACAGACACGCATTATTACCATGTTGGCCTGCCAACCATCCATGTTCACACAGCGGTCAATACACCACCAGAAATCATCTTCAGACTCTCCCTTCCATGCAAACACCGCAACTCCTATAAAGATAGAAATAAATTAGCTATTTCTTCTAGGAGGAGTATCCTATGCCAGTAACAATTTCTGAGCTCCATGTGGACAGAAGAGGGCACTAGGAACTACTAGAGAGAGGAAATACTTAAGTATTTATGCTCATTGGGCCAACTTTATACTTAGAACTCTTCTAAGGAGATAAAATGAAGGGGGAATCAACAAGACAAAGTTGTTCTCAAGAACATCATCATTATTATTGTGGGGATTTTGGGTTTCTGGTTTTTTCAGTCAGGGTCTCACTATGTAATTTAGGCTGATCTTGAACTCACTATGGAGCCCTGGCTGGCCTCACACTTGCAGTGATCCTCCAAGTACTGGGAATACAGGTGTATGCCACATACCTGGTTGGAACAGTATGTATGTGAACAAACATCTTGAAACAACCTGAATGTTCTATATTAGGAAAATGATAAAGCAAAATCATATGACATATGAATAAGAAGTACAAATGATGTTGTCAGTTTTCAGTGATATAAGAAATGACTACTGATATGGTTACACAGATAGTTTGTTAATGACCTACCTATTAATTAACAACTGCTACTCAGATTTATGACTTGTCTTTGTTTTTGTACAGTTCTGTACATTTCGCATATAGAGTCCCAGTACCTTTTTGGGGGGTAAGTACACCTTATAGTACTGTAATTTTCACTGGTTATACTGTACAGTACAGTACTATAATTGTTTTGTTTTTAGTTTTTTGGGAAAGGGTCTCACTCTGTACTTCAAGCTGGCCCTGAACTCACTCACTATGTAGCCCAGGCAAGCCTCAAACTCACAGCAACTGTCCTGCCTCTGCCTCCCGAGTGCTAGGATTACAGGTGTGAGCCACCATGCCCAGTATTGTGGTATATGGTACCAGGGATCAAGACCTTGTGCTTGCCAGGCAGATGCCTGAACCACTGAGCTATCTCCCCAGCCCACAGTACTATGGTTGCATGTCGCTATATATATATTATAATACTGCATATAAGATTTATGCAAATAAAAGCAAAATCATCAATTCAGAATTTCCTTTGACCATTTCTTTGTTCTGAGTATTGTAATGTACATACTATATGCAATTCCTCATTCAGTGACCAGTTTATGACTTAGTTAAAAGAACTGAACTTGGTCATTAAATGAGGAATGTTTGTACATAGATTATAAGGGCATATATATAATAAGATTTATTTCATGAATGTAGAACAGAAAAAGGAAAATTTGTCAGATAGCTCTACTATAATGGATAATGGATTGCTTTGAACTTCCTAGTATTTTTTACAATAAACACCTCCTCCCCCAAAAACAAGCATGAGAGAAAAAACTATTTCTATAAAGTTACTTTCTGAAAATCCTCAGAAGATGTCACATACCTGGTTGGAAGAGGTATGCAACTTTCTCCTGAACAGTTTAGCAATAAAAATTATTTCATATTCAATTAAACTTACCAGTAGTCCCCATATTTTCAGTGGTGTATTATAAATATGAAAGACACTGCTGACTTTTGTTCTCTCAAAATTGCTGAGACTGGGTGAAAATAAAGCAGGCGAGTTCATACACTGTAGTATTCTTCTTCTTCATTCATCTAACAGAATTGGGCATTTCGTGTCCTTGAATTCTTCTCAAACATTATTTTTAAGGACTATGTAATATTCTACCATGGATATAAGACTTGATTTTATTATCCATTTTCTTCCTGTTGATATTTTTATCATTACTCAAATTTTATACTTCCTAGTCATACATGACATTGTAATGACAATTTTGATAGACAAAAACTATGTTTAGAGAATTCATTTCAGGCAAATGTAGTGGAAAAAACTGCACTTACCAGCTTCAGCCAGTGCTGCAGCCACTTCATTCTGAGTTGAGTAGATGTTGCAAGCAGACCAGCGGCACTGAGCCCCCAGGGCACAAAGGGTCTCAATCAACACCTGCGTGGAGTATAGGACACAAGGATAAGGAACAGGAAGGGGAAGCTCAGTAAGAACACAACACTCAGAACTCTGCAGCAAAGGGCACCACACCTGGGAACTCGTGAGAGTGGTATAAAATGGTATAATCCACCCGGGCATGGTGGTGGGCATCTGTAACCCCAGTGTTTTGGGAAGCTGAGGCAGAAGGATTACCCACCCTGAACAATTTTGTGAGATATTATCTCAAAAGAAAACAGTTTTTAAAAAGCCAGGGACCTAGCTTAGTATAAAAGCCCTGAGTTCAATCTTTAGTACCATATACATAAAAGAAAAGGTAAATAAAAGGAAATAATCAAGCAGAGTGGCACACTGCTATTTATACCCAAAGTCTTAACATGTCTGTGGCTATATTTTAAATTTTCCTATATCGAGTTTGCTGACAGTTCACTGATTCAAACAAACAACCTATACTGCAGGAGATCTCACAGGGATCCCATTTAATATTCAGCATCTGGAAGTTAGCCAGACAGAGAGGGAAAGCAAGTGGGGGAAAAAGTCAAACCAAACCTGTTTCTTTCTTCCCTTTACTAGAAATCCCTCTATTTTCTTCCAATAAACTCACCGCTGTCTGGGCTGTGATGTGTGTACAGCCCACTATTTTAGCACCAGCCAAGGGCTTCTCCCCCTGAGCACGTTTCCTGAGTGAAATCAGAGCAGACATGTCTGTGAAAGAACAGAGGATTTAAGCGAGGTCTGCACTAGCCATACCATCCATTCCTGCCCATCCACATCTAGGGCAGGACACACCGGATCGCTTGATAACCGTGCAAGAGACAGGAAAACTCTAAGCACATCTTTGCTGAGTGGCAGTGGAGAACTGTCATGCAACATGACAGGGAGCATTTCTGTCTCCCTCTTCTGTTCTGCTTTACATCAAAGGCCTGAACAATGAATGAAGTAACACCGATCCATATGGAGAGTAAGATTCAGCAGTCAATTGGGAGGAGAGGGCAACAGTTAACAACACCGGCTAGTGGACTTCCATACGTGATCATCAGACCAGGAAGAACTTTCCCCTCAGCGGAAGCCACGTGCTTCTGTTTTCCTTTGCCGTCTTACCCTACCTATTGTGTCATGCAGTTTGGTTTCTCTGCCCACTCTCAGTTCACTGTGTGCCTTCCATGTGAAAGCAGAGACTTTCCAGGCAGTGGGACGCCGCAGAGAAATTAAGATTTAACTGATTGCCAGCAACTTTTACTCTTTCTGAGCAGAGGGTGCTCAGAACCAGACAAGACCCCAGGGCAGCACATCCCTAGCTTAGAACCCTTCACACATCAGCTGCTTCTGGGAATCCGGGCCTCTGGGATTGGCATTTTCACTAGGATCCCGCATAATTAACGACTATGTAGTAAGCCAGAACTTGCTGACTCTGCATTATAGATCTCTGAATGGTGTCATGAGGGAGAAAAACAGAAACTACTTTGTGTAATTACCACACGCTGAGAACAGGAAGATGGAAAACAAGAGCAGGAGTCCTGAGGCTCAAGCTCCATGCAGAGAAGCGTTTAGCCAAAAGTCCAGGCAATTGTCTCTTCCCAGGACACTCTCAGGTCAGCTCTCAAGCCTTAAACTGTCTGTGAATCCTGATGATCAGCAAGAGGGTTCCTTTTAGTCTTCGATGAACCCCCTTTCTTTACCTTGTTCTGCAATCTCAATTTCCCGGCGTCCAAATTCTGCTTGCTTGATGTTCTTCACACAGAAATTGCTGCTGCCCTTGGAGTTGGTTTGCTGCTTCTCTCGGGGAGAAACCTCATCATCAGAGCTATCTGTGTAGGATGCAGCTAGAACCAGTAAAGAAAGAAACACGGATAGACAGACTAACCTTGCAGGCCCTACCTCCACAGACAGCTCCCGAGGGGCTGTCGTGTAAGTGAAGTGAACATTCTTAATTGGAGCTCTTTTTACATCACTCTGTTCTATTCCTCCAGGGTTTAAGAGCCGGTATGAATGAAACAGCTGTGGATCTCTCAGCATTGCCTTTTTACCCATTCTAACAATACTGTGCTTTTAGTGCCCGTGAAAAGGAGCTGTGGACCCTAATCCTGTACTACCTGTAGTGATCCCACATAATAGAAGTACTTGTTTCCAATCTGGATTTGAACCAAAAATGGAAGAACAATTTAGGGGAAATAAGGAATGCTGTTTCTATAGATCTCTGGTTTTCACATTTAAGCATGTGTCAGAAGCCCAGGGAAGGTTTGAAAAGACTTCTAGGGCTGCTAGCCAAGGTTTCCCATTTGGTGTCTCAAGATGTCTAAGCTTCCATTTCCAACAAATTCTTAGGCTGCTGGTCAGCAGACTGAGAACCACTGATACAGATGGAAGTAAGGAGTTTTACAAAGGGATTTTGTACTGTGCTGTGCTTGAGGAACACAGAGAAGGACAGAAATGACACAGAAAATGAGAAGATCTGATTCTGTGACTAGCCTGGGAAAGTCTGTCAAGGGGACTGACTTTAAGTAACAGTTGTACTTAAATCCTAAACAAATCCTTCAGATAGTCTGTAGGATGGTATGAAGTTACTCTTTACCTCTCTAGTCACTTCTTTCCTCTCTGAAGTGAGTGTTCCTCAGTGTTCTTTCTGCCAGTACATTGAGACCCTCTTCTTGACTTCAGTATACAGATGTTCGAAAGGGCAGAAGTCCAGTGGACACAAATACCACTAGAGTTACTTTCCCTACTGTGACAATTTAACAGTGTTAGTCAGCTGTTTAAAATGCTCTACTAGGTTTCCATAACAGGACCATCAAGATTTCTGAAGAGTTCTTCACTCAGTCCAGTTTCCTCTTCTAACTCAAATCTTCCAAAATTAATTTTCTGTTTCAGCTATAGTTAGATTGTTGGTTACCTACCACCATTTTATCTGTCATTTCAAGATCCTTTTTCATTTATGGTAGCCATTATATTTAGAACTGGTTCTTGAACATTATGCACCAGTGAATCCATATATTTATTTCCATAGTTAATCCCTACATACCTCTTTTTGTTCTAGTCTGCCTACCTTGTCTATACAAGGTTATCTATCAGTGACATAAAGCACAGGTAAATGTTTGTGTTTTCTTGCTTTCATTCCTTAAATCTCAAACCTAGTTTTTACTGTTATAAACACAATGTGAACAATATTATGGCAAAAGACAGTACGTGGCTTTCGGTACATACAAATCTTTTTGCTGACATTAATAGCAACCTGTGACCTTGGGCATGCTTCTTAATCTTCTAACACTGAGTCTTAGTTGAACAAAGAAGGAGTTGTACTAGACGCTCCTATCATTTCCTCCAGTATTCAATTCTAAAGTCCAATACCCTTTTCCATATTCATTTTCTAACAACCTTCCTGCACATTCAATCAGAAAAAGACTACTTGTTATAGACAGCTAAGGCAGGAGGGGAAATCTGAAAATAAACAGTGCTGGAATCACACCGTAGTAACCTGTGTTTTTCCCACTCCAGAGCTTAACAGGGAGAATACTTCAACATAAATGGTAACCTCGTACATAAAAAGGAGAATACTGATTTTATTATTCTAATTGAAGCAGCCGTGGGGACAAGAAAGAAAAAAAATAAGTGGCAGGGTATATTTTATACAAATAATTATGCTTCAAACTCTTCTTTTTCAAGGCCAGTTCTGTCAACTACAATACTGAGTCTTTCCCTTTGAAATATGGGCAGATAAATGTGGGAATAGGAATCAGCCCAGTCCTACCAACTGGGCACTGGCCATAGACCACACAGAGAGACAGCCTAAGGAAGAAAGTGGAGATGAAAAGGCTTCTCAAGCTTCAAGCCTGGTTGGACACACTCCCGTTGCCCAACCACTAATTAATAGCTGACAGCCAGTTTTGATATGAGCTATTTTCAGCTTCCAGTGAAGAGTATCGGGTAGTGAACAAGACGGAGATCAGAGAAGACATGAAGCTCACGGTACCTGAACTGTAGCTGTCAGTGGAAGACTGCGAGATGGAACGAGACAGAGACCTCCGGCCAGTCTTGGTAGGGAATTTCGTGAACTCCTGCATGTCATCAGCAAATTGGATTTGCTGTAAGAGAAAGACAAAAAGCTGAAAACTTACATAAGAACTGTGTGAAGTATTCCATTTTTAAGGCCACCATCTTCCTTAAAAGCCAATGTATGTGGCTTCTACTAAGCCAGTAGGTCTCCCAACAGAAGTCAGAGAGGGCAGAGGTTACTTCAGACTTCTGAATGCCAGTTACTCCCTCTTCTCAACTGTTGCAGCACAATTTGAAGCTGGGAGCAGGGAGAACTTAAGAGCCAACTTCTTTTAGGACTGTCCAACTTTACAAGTCTTTTGCCGTTTCATTAAATTTTCTTCCCTCTTATAGCCTTGATGTACTTGATGTACCAATGCCACAGAAAAGAGGTATGATCTCACAGTCCTTCTGGTTTGTCTTCCTGCATACTGTCTTTTTGCACATTCTTATTCTGAAGTTTGCAGTTTCTGCTTTTTGAAAAATTTATGAAGTGAGGCTTAGAAATGATTGTGGAGATTAGGGCACCAAAATTCAAAGCCTAGTCATATGTCTATGCTTCAAAATGCCAATGGAATAGCCCCAGAACCTGTCATGCCCAGTAAATTTTAAAATACCAGAATATACTGATGGAAGAGAAAATTTAAAAACATATATACCCTAGTAAAGTCTAACTAATTAGGATGAATTTGAAGGAAGAAGATAATGACTTGGTACATTTTGTATTAAAAATTTCCTTAAATGAAATAAATCAGAACTAGATGTTTGAAGGATATTTGGAAAAGTTTTAATAAATAGCAAACAGCTTTTAATTGATAGTAGTATAGACAAATTAATGGATGGTACTAGGGTGTATGACACTGTATTTTATTACATGGTTTAAATCTTCCTCCTGAACTCCTGTTTAATAAACCGGGGATTTAGCTCAGTGCAGCCATGCCTACTTTGAAAGCACAAGATCCTGAGTTCTGTCCTGGTATTGGAGAAAAAAACAAAGCAAAAAACAAACAAACAAAAAAACCAAAGCTCTAATAAATCCTTCTTTCAAAACCTAAAATAAACTTCACTTTCCTGAAATAAACAGATGAGAGAATCTGAACTGAGATTCTTTTCACAGTCTAACTCTAAAGAGGTTCCAATGGAAAATCCATTAAACTAAGCCATTAGCAAGTATCTTTGCAAATGTACAATATTACAGATTAAAATATTTCCTTAATGGAAGCAACAAGGTTATAGTCACTTTCAAACCAGCACAGTAAACTACATGTCACAGTTGTACAACCCCCCTTCTTCTGTAACAAGCGTCAGTAGGGGTGGTGCCAGCCTGTAGGATAAAGATCAAGCTTAAGTGTGCATCCTAGGCACAGGCAGTTAACCAAACAAACCCAAACTGAACTGCTATGACTCCACAGGCCATAAAGCAGTCACCAGGGAACATTGGCCTTGTACTTTCAGCTCTTCCTGGCGTGATTCCCATCAAGAATGAAGGCAGAAAATGCAGTCGAGCGGTAGGCCCTGGGTTAACATCTATTTAATATTCATGTTTGTTCAATATATAGCAGGGAAAGCTTTTTTTTTCTTTAGGCTACTCTATGAAATGAGTTCATAGCCTGTTTTACTATGGTAAATCTAAGGACAGATCCTAAAGGCATAAAGAAGAAAGAGCAATAAAGAGAAAAAGAGCAACAAACCAGCTTACAGAGATTGCCCCAGGTCAGCATTTGCTCTTTTTTTATTTTTGAGACAGGGTCTTGATTTTGTAGTTCAGGCTGATGCTGAACTCAGCCTGGAACTCAGCAATCCTCCTGCCTCTGCACTGTTGTATGTGGTTACCAGATATCGAACCCGGGTCCTTGCGCTTGCAAGGCAGGTGCTGGGACGACTGAGCTAAATCCCCGGTCCCACCATTTGCTCTTTTAGACAGGACTTCCCACTGTATGTTCACATGACTTCTACCTTTACTGAAGAGATCAATCCTGGGCCAAGGTAATGACTTCAACCCAGTGTACATTTATTTTGGTGGTAGAAAAAATACCCAGTCAAGAGACCATCAGTGTCTCCTCGGAGTCCCAGAAGCAGCTCTTCCTCTATCAGTCTCTCTGCTAATGTCATGGGGAGCTTGTTCAGCTCTCTTCTTTTGGTTTTTATGATTTCATTCCCTATTTATCTTTTTTTTTTCCCCAAAAAGTTCTGGGCACACTTCCAAATACCACCTACGTGGGGGTGTGATGTGGGAGAGAAGTACAATAACATTTGTAGATTTTTAGATTAAAGATATACAGACATGGCTGTGGCAGGCTGGAAGTGTTTCTTGGGCAATCAAAGAACTAATTAATGTTCATAATCTCCCCCACAGTAATGAAGCTCACTAGCAGCCTAAAATTTAGCAAAATCCTTCCCGTTAAAAATACTAGAATGTTTGGCAAGCAACTTACAAACCAGTGCAGTGTCCTCACCGCGCATCTCCCCACAGCCCACTTTCTATGTCTGAAGTGGGCAAGGGCAATGTTAGATCATGCCATGACACAGACGGGTGACTGTCGATTGGTGCAGCTTGCTGATATTCTCAGTACTAAAAGGTGCCAGAAATATGCAGAAACACAATAATCTTACCCCAAACTATGCTGTGGAGAACCTGTGTCACAGGTGTCACTGTGAAACCTGTCTACTCTGGTTTTTTCTAGGCCTGCCAGTTCTGCTGGTTGCCTGTTTCCCCCTTGCTGAAATGCAGACTCACTGCATTCAAGCAAAATACAACAGTTCAGGAAAAGGAAATCAAAAGATAATTATCAAAAGATAATTGTGCTTTAAGGTTTTTGTGTGCTTATGTTTTTTAAGTATTGTTAAATTTTTCTTCCAGTATTAGGGACTAAACCTAGAGCTTCATGCACGCTAAGCAAGACACTACCTCCATCATTATGTTCTAGTTGGTGTGCTTTAGTGTTTCTTCAAATGAGTAAAAGAAGGAAAAGTAGACAAAGTGCCAAAAAGTAGCTTCTGTTTGTTTTGAGACAGGATCTCACTATGTAGTTCAGGCTGGACTTGAACTCACAACAGTCCTCCAGCCTCAGCTTCCCAAGTGCTGGGCTCACAAGTGTGCACCACCATACCTGGAAAAAAAAAGTATTTTAAAGTAAAATGCCTGATGCTAGCTAGCTACATTCTAGTTAGGTACTCACCATCCAGTCTGAGCACAACTGAACAAGCACATTAATGTTTACTCTTGAACTAACAGCACAGCTGAGAAAGAGTAGAAGGTCAGATGGACCCATTCTTCAAATAGCATATCCAAATACAGAAGTCTACTTGCTGTGTCTTAAAAACCCAATTAAATAGCAGTCCAATTTAATGTGCTATTTTAAAGCACTTCTTCAAATAGCTTAGCAGGTATGATAACTAACTTCCTTCTATCTAAAGAAAAACTCTACCAAATAAATAACTTGAGGTACTTTACCACCTAGTGGCAAGCCTGGTGATGGAGTGAACTGAAAGAGTTGTTATACAGAACTTACACACACACACACACACACACACACACACACACACACACACCAAAAAAAAAAAAAAATCATAGGCAATCCAAAAATCTATAAGCCTCAAGAAAACAACTGTCATAAATTATTTGTTTAGTTGATCTTAATAATTTTACCATTGGAAATTTACTTCCACAAACACACAGACTACATACTCAAATGTTAAAACTTAGCTGTACTCCTTCCCAGGCCTATCCATTTGCCTTCCCTAGGATTACACCACCAATCTCTACTATTATCTGTGACTCATGGATGTTAATCAGGATAATACCAATTGTGCATTATATCCTTTTAGTCTACAACTTTGCTAGGCACTCCAGGTATCCAAAGCACTCTAGAAAAGATCAAAGGCAGGGAAATATGGTCCCTTAAAACCTCGATGTGTCTTCACTCATGGTGGAATGATAATGCTGATGGCTTTGCCATGGAATTCCATTGCTCCCTTATAAAGATGCTAGAAAGTGTAGTCTTCATTGTCTCATCTGGATATTTACTTAGACATCTAAAAATTAAAGGTTAGGCCAGACATCTTATCAAATTTGTTATTTCACATGGCTATTAGCTTTTAATTTCCCCAGAAAGATTTCCTCATAAGGGTGAAGAACCAGACTCAAAGGTAAACAGCAATTACTAAGACAACAAATCAGTAAGAAAGCATACCTTAGAAGTGTGTGGAGGCTCAGTCTTTTTTACTGATGAAGATTATTTGAAGGGCCAGTTTCCTTCTGGCACACTCTCTGTTTTCAGGGACATTTCCTAGATGGATATATGCTGTCCCACTGCACACATACATCATGGTCTATGCAGAGATTTTTCTGTTTAGAAATTATGGGCAGCATATTTCTGAGCTACTACTTAGCACCAAGCAAAAAAGTAACGAAAACTTGGAAATTTAACAAGGTCAAGTACTAAGCAATGTCCCAGAACACTTTCTAGGATTTCTATATCCTTTCTAACTTCCTTTTCACATATCTTTCAGATAATTTACTGATTTATTTCTTGGTATTTAGACAGGGTTTCACTGTGTAGCCAGGATGTCCTTGAACTCACAGTGACCCCTCTGCCTCAGCCTCCCAAGTACTGGGATTACAGGAATATGCCACCACACCTGGCTCATTGATTGCTTTACAGACTGTTCTCTCATTTACTTCTGCTTCAGAAAAGAAGCCATGGCAGTCAGCCTAAACAGGTGCAACACCTTTTCTTGATACTTACCAGTGATCTCTCTCATTTCCACTTTGGATGAAACCAAAGAAACAGCAATAAACACCAACTCCTTGATACAAGAAACATACCAAATTGTTATCTTTCATCTTAGTTAGGTAATAGTTTCCCAAAGAAGAGCAATACCTTCCTCAGACACTGTCTTTGGATACACCCACCAGAAAATAACTTATCTCAACAGAATCAGTCTCAGGCCATAAAGTCCAACCCATATCCACCTCCAGCTACTTCTTCCATTCCCCGGTGCAGACAGCAGGCTTGTGAGACTCAGAAGGCTTTGGCTGTTCCCTGCCCTCCTTTCCTGTCTCAAGTTTCTTAAATTCTCGCCATATGGGGCCTGAGTTTCTAGGGGGAGGGAGTGGGCAGGCTGACTAATCACAGCATTTATCTCCCTCCCCCACCCTCCCCTTCTCCGTGACTCAACAGTAACTGGATCTAACACACACAGACCTGCATCCCCTGCTAGAATCCAGTTCCACTCCTTGCGAAGTGGGACTCAACTTTCATCAATGCTGGGGGAGGACGAAATGAGGCATTATCAGGTCCCACACTCCTGAGTTCCTGAAAAGGTGAAAATCAGTTTGGAAAACTCCGCCAAAGAGCTAGTGGCTTTATTCTTATCAGTTCTCACCTCTCTTTCTAGGATATAAGACACTTTACTGGCTTTCTAGTATCTCCTAAAGCTCTAGACAACACGGGTGGTCCAGGTTTCTGACTGCCAAAAGGGGTAAAATTAAGAGGTTTTTTAAAAAATCAGGGTAGGACAGCAAAGATTTTCCTAATCTTTTAAAAACTATGATTTAAACAGAATGCAATACACATCTAGACTATATTTCAGTATGTTTAGCTCTGTCTCCCCAGTTGCCTGCCCTGTCCACACTTTTCTCACCCTCCTCCCACCACCAATATTATTTAAAAAGCATGCCATTCACCCCCTTTTTTCTTATTACCCTGAATTACCATCAGTTTTAAACTTTTAAAATAAAAGCCAAGGCTCAGGCAAGAGGATCATGAGTCTGAAGCCAGCCTGGGCTACATAGTGAGACCCTGTTTAAAAGGAAGGGGGATGTAGCTCAGTGGTTCTGTGCCTGCCTAGCAAGCACAAAGTCCTGAGTTCAGCCCCCAGTACTGCAAAACAAACCAACAGAATTAAAATAAAAACCAGGTGTAGTGGTGCACACCTGTAACCCTACCATTTTGGGAGGCTGAGGCACAAGGATCACAAGTGGTTTAGGGAGAACTTGTCTCAACGCTGGGTGAGGCATGTGGCTCAATATAAGGCCCGGGTTCAATCTCTAGTACTCCCATCCTTCAATCAGAGAAACAAAATAAGTTCAGGTGACTGAAGGCATCTTAATTCTCAACACACCCACTTTTCTAGTAATATGCGAGTCTCCTTCTACTCCCTGCAGCCAGCACACTGTTGCATTTTCTGTATTTGTATTTATTTTTCACACTGTTGTATTTTCCGTATTTGTATTTATTTTTTAACTTTATTAACCATTTTAAACATAGCAAAAATTTAAAAGAATAAACATCTGTATACTTTTCACCTAGAATGAATCTTTTCACTTTCCATATTAGATTTCTTCCTCTGCATCTAAACACAGGTACATATGCATACTTCCAAATGGTCTCCCACAAAAAACAGACAAAAAAGTTGTAAATACAAAAGTTCACCAATAAAGTTTTCACAATGCATCTTCTAAGAATAACAGTACTTTCCTAAGGAACCTCAATGACATTATCACACTTGAAAATAGTAATTCTGCATCAAATATTTAGATTATATGCAAACTTCTCTAATTTTTTCAAAGATATTTTTCATAGCTGTGGACCCAACAGACTCAATCTTCAAATCCAAGAAGGAATCAAGATTCATTAAATGCAATTAGTTGCTTCCTTGAGATTGTGATGCGGACTTCTCTTGGATCTAGCCTAGTTTGTTTTCTTTCTTTTTTGATATTGGGGATTGAACCCAAAGCTTTTAAGCAAAATCCCCAGTGTCGTCCCCCCGCCCCCACCTTTTTAAATATTGAGACAGGTTCTTATCAAGATGGTCAGTTTGGAATGGAACTTGCCATCTCTCTGCCTCAGTCTCTCAGAATGCTAGGATTACAGGCATGAGCCACTGTATCTAGCATAGCTAGTTTTCTATTAGAATCTTCTATACTCTAAAACCTTAAAATTGCTTCCTTCTTCTAAAATGAAAGAGCTTTAGCTTTGTCAAGAGTTTTCCACAGATGATGTATATTTCCCTTTGCAAAAGGACGTAACATTAGTTTGTTCTAGTATTAGTGCTGCTAAGATCAGGCCCATGGCTACAGTGAGACCATCAGATTTCTCCTTTGAAAGGAATACTTTCTCTCTAGCATGGAAAGGTTAATTTGTGAGGTAAGAAAACCTGTTAACTGCATAGTCACTGTTCAACATTAGATGATTAAAGCCTACAAACCAACTTGGGTTACTATGTTCACCTTATAAATTTGTAGTTAAGACATTATCCTGAGTTTAGACTTTTCTCTAAAACCAATCTTGACTTTAAATGAAGCTAAAAGAAGTTAAACTGGCAAACATTATTTACTGCAAGGTATGTCAAGATGTTCTTTAAGATGAAAACGTGTCAAATCTGTACTCTGAACAAATGTCTATGAAAAGAAAACACTGAAAGCAATCAGTGGACTGACTGTTCTAAAAGACAGGGTCTGTAGCATGCAGACTGAGTAATAGGTAGCCATGCAGACTGAGTAAATGCCATATGCGTGATTTTTTAGCTTATCAAGAAGGAAGGAGATTAGTAGCGTACAAGAACAATTCTTCCTTCCTTGATCTAGCTTAAGTGAGGTTAAAAGCCAATCACATTTTAAATCCATATACTCCGAGCCAGCTCGGCATTAAGGAAGGCTAAGCTTTGTCTAAATGGAGGTGAAAGAAGCCAAAGCCCTTGCCAAGTGGCACACAGGTGGCAGAAAAACTCTAAGCAGCTCCCAGTCTGTGGCAGCTAAGTCTAGAGGAGAGTCAGTATTCTGCTCTTCAGGCTTGAAGAGCAACAAAGCCCAAGGAGACAGAAACCACATTAGATTTTCTTGGTCATCATCTACTGATTCCCATAAAGTATAGACTTAGAGGAGGAAAAAGATGTCAAAATTAAAAGCTGTTTGAATTTAAAGATCTAATGTTAAATGGCAACTACGAAGTTAACAGATATTATTTCCAAAGTGGGTCAACAGGACCTTTCAGGATCCAGCCTGTGTTAAACTACTGACTTTCAAGTTCAGAAGCAAAGTAAAACCCTTTAAAGATTAGCTGCAGCTGATTTTAGTTTCCATAGTTCTTAGAAACAAAAAATTTAAGACTCTTCAGAGACTACAGACATAATGTACAGAGAAAAGTATACCAGTCACATCAAGCCATTTAAAAAACAACTATAGTTTTCATTCCAGAGTGGCAAATTAGCCATTCTTTATGCTTTATCTAAATTACTACCTTTAGAAGGCTCGTGCAGAACAAGCTGATTGAAAATGATAGTTGGCTGCTGCATCTCTGGGGCTATTTAAAAATGAGTTACCTATTGCTCCATGATGAATACTGTACAATCCCTGGGTTTTTCTGACCCATACTTTCTTAACAGCCATTTCCCAAGGAGTAAAGTGGATAGAAACACAAGGATAAAGATCCCTGCAAACAAATGTCAAAATCTGTGTACGAAAATTTATTTGGAAAATTTTATCAATAAATGATGCTGGTAAAACATCACTATCTAAATAAATCACTTTTATTTAACTCTTGGCATTCAGAGAATAAGGCTCACAAGCAGACAGCAATAGATCAGGACTTTTATTTATGGTTGATTAGAAAAGCAGCTTAAAATTTATACTTCCAGTACGGTTTACAACAAGATCTCGAATGCCTGAACTTGCTTATGGTTTAGTTTAGGAGCTCTGTCTCAGCATCAACCCATCTTCAGAACATTGTGAAATCTTCTGAGGACTAAATTCATACTTTACAAGTGAGAAAACAACAGAGTGGGGGCTAAGTGACTTGCTTAGGGCAATCTCCTCCCATCAGTGACACTAAAAAAGCAGAAAGTGAAACAACATATACAAGCCTAGTACTCTTTTAAAACTGGCTGGGGAAATAGCAGCTTTCTCTGTCTTCAAAGAGACAACCCCATTGTTGTATTAAAGCTTTCTGAGCTTATGCCAGAGGAACATTTGTTTTAGGAAAGAAAAAGAATACTGTCAGCTCCCAAGTCCTGGACTAATTTTGGAATAAGTGAAATGCAATTTTTTTCTTCCTTTTTGGGGGGAGGGGTACCTCTACTGTTGCTGAGAATAGTCTTAAATTTGTGGTCTCTAGTGATCCTCCTGCTTGAGCCTTTCAAGTAGCTGGATCTATAGGTGTGCGTGATTGTGACCAGCAAAGAAAAGTGATTTCTAACTTGAGCCTTTCAAGTAGCTGGATCTGTAGGTGTGCGTGATTGTGACCAGCAAAGAAAAGTGATTTCTAGAAGTTGGTAATGAATTGGAAAGAGGGAGGAGAAAATAGGAGAGCTCAAACCTGACAGGAACAGAAAGACACACACTCTATGGGCCTTGAGGATCGAGTAGCGAGGACAGTACGTGTGCAATCTAACGATGATGGCCAGACAAAAGAAGTCAACCCAGAACCTCCTATCTGTATCAATCCCACCTGTATTTGTACAAGATTTTCAATTCTATATGGTTAAAAATCACCAGTTTTATTACTTTTTTTTTTTTAAAGGAGGGAGGTTACAAGGAAACACTGGTTATTTTCATGAAAAGTTACTGTACTTTAACAGATATTAAATATCTAACATATTTTAAATGTGGTTTGTTTTGTTGATACTAGGGATTAAAGCCAGGTGTACTCTATCATGAGCTACATCCCCAGCATAGTCAGAATACACCCTAAAAATTGGAATACTTTTCCCATCTCTAGTACGTCACTCAAAAAGCAACTTCTCCAAACTACCTTGAATCTTTTAGCATGTCTGAAAGACCTAGCAAAGGTGAACTTACCTACAAAGAGTTATATTAAATTTAGGTAAGGTTAAAATATAAAAAAAAGTTGTCACTGGAGCTTTCCATTTTCTAGTATCACCTCTCTGACCCATGACTAAAAAAGTTTCTGTAAGGTTATGACATTTATTGAAATAATCTGGATTTAAGTAACATGACATGGGAATACTGACTCTTGGTTTTGTATCTATGGTAGACATTTAAAGAGTTCAATTACATTATCTCACTTACATGTGGAATCAAAAAAGGCAACTCACAGAAACAGGGAGAAGGGTGGTCACCAGGGTGGAGAAAATGGTTAGACGTTGGCTAAAGAGTGCTGGAGAACGACATATAGCACAGTGACTACAGTTAATCTACGGGTGTTTGAAACTCGCCAGTACATCTTAGTGTTCCTGCCAGTCACAGAGAGGAAGGTAACTGTGAGCAAATGGACATGCTGATTAATTAACCTAACTGTGATAACCATTCCACAAGGTACACATAATAAAACATGACACTGCACACCTTGAATACATACAATTTTTTTTTTTTTTTTTTTTTTGTTTTTTGAGACAGGGTCTCGCTTTGTGGTTCAGGCTGGCCCTCAGCTCAGCCTCCAACTCACATCACAATCCTCCTGCCTCTGCCTCCCGAGTGCTGGGATTACAGGCGTGAGCCACCACGCCCGGCACTGTGGCATGTGGTACTGGTTGCTGCTGGGTGTGGGGTGTGGGTCTCCACACCCAGTATTGTTATGTGGTTACCGGGGAATCGAACCCAGGTCCTTGCACTTGCAAAACACGCGCCGGAACCACTGAGCTAACTCCCCGGCCCCCAATACATACAATTTTTGTCAATGATATCTTTAAAAAGCTGGAGAAATGTAAAAAAAAAAAAAAAAAAAAACCTCAGCAAACAAAAACTTCCACATTTGATTAAGAATATGATTTTCCTAACATTTATCTGTATAATTTCACAAGCTGAAGAGAAATGCAAATCAGACTTATATAGTCCTAGAACATAAGGTCTGAAATTCCTTTGGTTAATTTTAAAAAGCTTCTTTGGAAACAGAGAATATAGGTAACTGGTGTAAATGTATCACTGTGCAAATCATCCAATGTATTTATATTAATAGTAGGGTGGAAGGTTTCCTAGCAGAACATGTCAGAAAGCAGAACCAAAGCCATCTCCAGCCCCCTGACTTCTTCAGGGATGCTCCGGGCTCCATTCATTAGTGGATCTGACAGAGCTACTCTGGAAACCTTGAATATAGCAATAGAGCTCTTCCTCAGTAATCTTTTTTTTTTTTTTCCGGTACTGGGAGTCAAACTCTGCACCTTGCACTTGTGAGGCAGGTACCCAAACCACTGAGCTCAATCCTGGACCCCCTCAGGAGAAATCTTTTTTTTTTTTTGAGACAGGGTCTCGCTCTGTGGTTCAGGCTGGCCCTGAGCTCAGCCTCTAACTCACATCACAGCAATCCTCCTGCCTCTGCCTCCCGAGTGCTGGGATTACAGGCATGAGCAACCATGACCGGCACTGTGGTATGTGGTGCTGATTGCTGCTGGTCCACACCCAGTATTGTATGTGGTTACCAGGGGATTGAACCTGGGCCCTTGTGTTTGCAAGACAGGCGCCAGAACCACTGAGCTAAATCCCTAGCCCCTTCAGGGGGAATCTTTCAGTGTGGATATGGCAAGTTCCCCTGTGAAAAGATCCCTGTAAAGACCACCCCAAAGACAGGCCTTGGACTATGGTTATACTAAGATCATCTTTCAGAGAGGAAAAAGGAAAACTGGCCTAAGACCCTTGGTTGTCACTGTCTCCAGCCTCCTTTATAAACTGGCCATATTTTTCTACACAATTTTTTCTCCCAAAGATCCAAATTAAGTTTCATTCATGCTTCTGCAGTACGTTATGCTCTGTATTAACCCAAGAAGAGGGTCTGGCTATTCTTTCAAGTTTTTCAAGTTAAACATCAACTTTTCCAAATGAGAATTAAGTTGTATCTTATACTGGTACAAATCCCCATTATGGAGTGCAGTCATGATGTATATGTGTAATGTACCAATAAAGATAAAAAAAAAAAAAATCAACTTTTCCAGGGACAGAGACATTAATGTTGACATATATAAAGCAAAACCTTATCTGCCCTCCTTTTCATTCTGGGTCTTATTTTATAATAAAGTAGAAGTGACAACCCCTTCGGGACCAAAAAGAAGTCTCTTTGTCTAGTCTCAGATCTGCTCACTTTGGCTGGCTCCTTGACTCACTTATCTCTCTTTCTGTGTTCTGCCCTCCATTTTTCCTATTATTCTCTGATTATTGAACTTTGGTTATTTCTACAGCATTATAAAACTTTTCTGATAATCTGTGCTCTTTTTTTGAAGACAGAATCTCACTGAAATGTCCAATTAAAATGTTAGAATATTTCTCATATTCTGACCTAATTTTTAATCCAATGAATTCAGGAAGCCTAGCCAACCAGAAACCAGAGGTAGGGGAGTGTGTACAGAGTCAGAATCATTCTTAGCTTTTCAAATAGAATTTAGACATAATAAATGGTGTTGGCTTAGAGAAGCCTTGTTATTTTCTCTTTTTTCTAAAGACCTCTTCCAGCTCTTTGAAAACCGCCATGGCTGTACAGAAAAACCACCCAGTTTGGCTATGCAGTAAAAGCCCACAACATCTAACTTAGGGTCTAACTTTACTCCAATTATCACATCCTCCACTGCAGACAAGAATTCTAAGTTCCTGGCTTGGGTCTGTGGATAGGCTTCATGCTGTCAACTCCCCATTATATGCCAAATTTTATATATATAATATATATTATAATAATATATAATATATAATTATATAATATATAATTATATAATAAATACTTCTAATATATAATATTAATATTATTATTATATATAATATATAATATAATATATATAACATCCCCAGAAATGCATACATGGCTCTGAAAGCTTTCTAACCCCAACTGGTTAAAAATCGCTACATTAGATTTAAAAGAACCAAATAACAACTTCACAAGAATGTGAGCTCTGATGCCAAGTGTCTAACATAAGTCCTAAGACACAGTAAGTGCCCAGACTTAACATGATAAGGCTCCATGATTTCTCATGACTTACTCTGAATCTCATGGACAGAAGTTTTTGTTTGTTTTCAAGATGAGGTCTTGCTGTGTAGTTCAGACTGGACTTGAACTTGAGGTGATCCTCCTGCCTCAGCCTCCCGTGTAGGGATCACATGTGCCACCATGACTGCTCTCTGAATACTAAGGTAGACTGTTTTCAAGCCCTCTCACATAAGGCATAAGACTTACCTCATGGTTTTAATCATCTATTGTACTTGCTAACTGCAGTCTCATCCAACGTCAGATTTCTTAACAATTTTGGCCAGCTTTGCTAGATAATCTACAAGTGATTCTATATCTGAGATCCTTCAAGTTTATCTGGGGAAGTGGTTTCAAAATACTAACCTGTTCTCTGCCTGTTCCCTTACCTTGGGCTCCCCCACCCCTTCTGATTTGAGTAGGTCTAGTTCAGGGTCCAGGTATGAATATTTTGAAAAACTTCCCTTGGTGACTGATTTCCTCCATTCCTCCCTATCCTATAAAAGGTAATGATTTAAGAAATAATCTAAGCAGGATTTGAAAAGCAAACACAAGCAGACTGAGTCTACCAGGCTCTTGATCGAGTGACTCACGGAACACAGGACAAATGGGTTTCTACCTTGTTCAAAGATAAATAATGCAGAGGAAGTAGAGAACTACTTTTAATATCAACTCTGTCTGCTGGTACAATCTGATGAATCCACAAGGTGCTGGAAGAACATGACAAAGAGCCTATCTGAAGACAGAGATTGTGTTTTTACTGTGGGTTAGTCCAAAATCAGTAAAAACTGGCAGCGTGCTTCATTCCTAACATGCCCAGCACTCAGCTAATCCCCTCCCTATGGAGTCAGGAAGAATGTGCAGAATTATGAATTCTATATTCCCCAAATAGGGGGAGGATCTGGCTCCTGAATGCAAAGGTTGAAGCTAATCTCATGAACTATGCATTTTCAGTCACGAACCAGATGGAGAAGTAAGGGTTTCTGACCTAGGTGCTCTCCTAGGGTTTATGGTCGGTAAACATCCTTTGCCCCACCTCCACTAAGAGCCAGCCTTTGCCAGTCTCAATTTTATTTATTGGCAAACAAGAACAGAAACCATCTCCAGAGAACTGTTTCGCTCTGGGAGATCTGGGGAAAGAGGTGCAGTAAGGTCAACCTCTCCACGACGCATTTTCCTTGGACTTACAATTCAGCATATTACAGTGAGAACACCATGTCCCCAGTGAACTCAGTCTCTTTTCTGTTACAAACCAGAAGTAAACAGATTCTACAGCAGCTACAAGTCTGTTACCAAGGCCACTGTATTGATCAGTATAATTAACATTCACAATTCATTTTCATCCAGATGACAAGCCAGCTGGGCCACTCTCTTCATAAGAAGTGAACACTGGGAATCTTCATGTCTTGCTTGCTAAAAAGTCTGGTGCTCAGAAACCAGGCACTAAAACCTCCGGTTCTGAATTGGAAGTTGTTGGAACCACCTGGCCACCAACAGAAAACTGAATTAGTTACCAGGACAATTGTACACTCTACCATCTCCACAAAGTACCGATTTCATCTTCTT